>JAOEHY010010315.1:8533-30346 GCA_025447955.1 Psilopsiagon aurifrons
TGTGGGAGTTGCATTCTTTCGATTCTCCTTCCCATCCCTCCCGGAGCAGAGGGAAGAAAAAGGGGGAAGTGAGTGAAAAAACTGCGTGGCTGATTTATGGCTTAAACCACAACAGTCACCTTGCTGCTTTTTCGTGTGGTTAAGTAGCTCAAAACTCCAAGGTTAGGCTTGCAACAGTGGGACTAGGCACTTGCTTGGAATTTTGGCCAATATATTCATAAATAACGTAAATATCAAAGAATGCAAAATATTGAACAGTGGCAACACCCATTACCTCCAGCACTGGCAAGGCTTATATTATATAAACATTTATGTAATACAAAAATTCCATTAATTTAGATAATAAAGATTAATATACTAATCTAAAACCACACACCTCTGAAGAGAGCTTGAATGTCTTTTCCATTAGGATCTGGGGGGGAAAAAAGACAAACAACAAACCAAACCTCCTCTTAGTTTCAAATGCCTTGACCAGAGATTTTTCTTTTGGGGTCATTTGAAGTACAGAAGTTGGATTGTAGCTGCCTTCATGCTTCTTGTGCATAATTCCGAAAATTATTATCTCCAGAGGTTATTAGGACAGACTAAAACGAGACTTTCAGACTTTCTGGTAAGAGAAAGAGCTAAGAAGTGGTGGAGACAGAGGCCCTGAGTCTTGAGAGTGCTCCAGCACCTCCCTGATGGTGGACATTTGAGCTTGGAAAGCACCATCCACTTTACTGAAACTATTTATATACCTGAAACTAAAGAGATGTTCTATGCTCCTTAAAGACAACAAGTGAAGGAGATCTACCCAGCCTGCATATTCAGGAGAGAAAGCAGACCATCAGGAGGAAAGTAAATAAAAATCACATGGTTCAATGAATGTATGGGATAATAATGTGCCACCCTGTCCATTTACTTGTCAAATTTCTCATTTCTAGCCACAACATAGGTCACATGCAAATCATGGAATTTAAAAAGAGATGCAGAAGGGTGTGAATAGCTCAGTGGATGAATACCAGTGACTCAGGCTTCAAAATGACAGCTGTCATGAGCTCTTTTCTCGCCCACAATACATGCATAGTTCATCAATGATACTTCCCAGTTTAATTGAACAGTTGCTTGTTGGTTACTAATTTTAAATACACGCGCAATGAGATGCTGTGGACCTCTCCTGCCTTCTACAACCAAGATTTAAAAGCAGATTTTAAGACCTAAAAACCATGCAACAGAGAAAGCATGTGGAATTAGGCTTCCAATTCAAGTGCCTCAGTAATTGATGCAGTGCTCAAACCTGCTGTCTGGTTTGGGTTTTCTGAAAGTATCCAGTATTCTAGATTATCCAGATAGACAGTGAGGTATATATGTTAATGGGGAATTTAAGCAATATGATTTACAAATGGCAGGTACACACTCCTCTGGTTTTCCAGCTAAATCCCAGGAATGCATTGCTTAGAATTTCACAGAGCAATCATAAAACCTCCTGCATGTTCCTTGTATTTCTTCTTCGGGAAATACAGTACCAAAGACCATTGTAACTAACTTTTCAAAACCGATTTTACTACTTTGGTCTAATTCTACAGAAAACGACATCACACCACATTGCAAACTCATGCTCTCATCGCAGCTTTGCACTTCATTAGGCTTTCTTATTCTTGCAAACTTTACAAATAGCAGAACGTGAATGAAGGCTGAAAACCAGTGGAGTGACAAAAGGACAAAGCCAGAATAATGCCGATTTTTCTAGTAATATTCCAAACCTTCAGTTTCAGACTGGGTTTAACTCTAAGCCTCACAAGCTCACATAGCCATGGCAGTGTTGGCTGCTTCCTCTTGGAAATAACCCCCCAGTCACTGCTGGAGACCACAGTACCTAAATTAGATTGTCTCTCATCTCAGTACTGCATAGAACCAGCAAGGACTGGAAACAGCTCCCGCTGCAAGGATAATGAAACACGCACTGTAAACTTTTGCTGAAACTATACACCTTTCCTTATTCTTCTATTATCAAAAGCAAGTTTATAGGTATTTTATCTAGGAACGTAGCAGTTATCTCTGCTTTTAACATTAGCAACTGCCATTAAAGATTATATGTAAGAGGCAAGTAGAAATAAGGAGAAGGTGATAGCTGTGACTGACATCTTTACTGGCATGGGACAATGGAGAAGTTTATGAAGCTTTTCTAGGGCTGACCCAAAAACCAATCAAGATTGGCTCCATGATGTCTTGCCAAGAATGCTATATTCTTCCTCTTCAATGGGAATCAATGACATAAGAGTTTCACAGGAGGTTGCTCTACTGCATCAGCAGATGCTCATAGGAATATAAGGCATGAGATGTGCGTAAGCCTCCCCTGAAATGTGGATTCCTCCTTTGGGTGTGAAGGAGCATTGGAGTAGGTATAATGAGGAGGCAAAAGGGTGTGTTCCTCTTCAAGGTGATTAGTATGGGTGCACTACCATCAGCAAGGAACCATTCTGGTGTCTTCAGAACCATTCTGGAATATCTTATCTTGTTAAAATTACTGTGCTTGTCAAAGTCTGAGGCTGGAGTTAAGTTTCATTCAAACGGGCAGGGACAGGTGTCTCTTGATTTCTCTTCATGGCCATATTGTTTGTGTTTTCTGCAACCTTCAAGCAATCAAAAGAGTATGATAATCCGTTTGTTGTCTCCCAGCCAATCTGTCAGCTCAGCAGGTCCAACAGATCAGCAGCCTCAGAGATTTTCTAAAACAACTTCCAAGCCATATATACAAGATACAGGGCACTTCTTAAAGCAAACCCAGCTCATCCTTCATTCTAAAGCCGACCTTGAAGTGTCAGTATACAGGAAACAATTCACACATGTTTTAATCAACTTGTGAAATATGGGAATATTTAAATATATAGAGCTTGGAGTCTGGCCCATTAAATTCTGCCTATACTGTTTTAACATTTTTGGAAGCCCACATTCAGTTTTGCCTCTGGTCATGATTGAAATGAACACTCCTACTTCCAGTGCAACACCCAGCACAGATCCGTCGTCATGTACCAAATATGGAACAAAAGCTTCCTTGTGCTGTCTGCAGGGTTGCTGAAGGACATCCAACCATCGAGGCCATGGCCACGGTTTGAGCTGCTAGTTACATACATGCAGGAAAACAAACCTTGCCAACCATACACGAGCAGAAATGTGCCTCTCTATAAGCAGCTGAGATGAGATGCAGCTGCTTGCTGGAGAGATCTCGGTTACCAAACTGCTGATTTGGACATTTTCAAAACATCTGCAGGTTTGCTCTTATCAACAGGGTAGGGTTTTCTACTGCATTTTCTCTTGGAGCAGATTTAGCTGATAGCATCAGCATTTGAGCAGCAGCAATAAGAGCTCTGCTTATGCAGGTACCACAGAAACCAGAGACGGGGGTTGCCAGTCAGGACAGGAATGTTTATTTAAATGTAAGGAGAGAACCATGTCTGCAGCTGCTGTATGTGCAACAACTTTCAGAGGGGTACCCAAGGCAAAACTGACTTCCTTCGAGGAGAAGTATTGTGCCCAGTGGAAAAAAAAAAAAACAAAACAAAACAAAAACCAAACATAACAAAACACCCCGAAACCCTCCAAGAATATGCACTCCCCATAGTGAAAACAGATTTCTGGTTTCCAGAAGAGATGGCTCTAGCTTGCCTGCCTCAGGTTGCCCAATGACAGGCAGGCTTACATGCTGAATATTAACATGAGAATTTGCAAAGTTAATTACTTCAATTATCTTGTTACCTTGGCAACCACATAACACACACTCAGGCTCTGATGAGTCACTGCCAGGACCAACAGACTAGGCTCCCGTGCAGAGCAGCAGCCTGGGCAGGAGCCTCAGCACCACCGCCATCTCACCAGCACAGCATTTGTCAGGCTCAGGGTGGTGAGTATGTTAATTTACTTCTTTGAACACACATGACAGAGTTGTGAGTCTTGGCTCAGATCCAGTGCTACTGTAACCATAAAAGCTTAATGTGAATTACTTCAAAACAGAGCAAATGTGAAGATCAATTTCAACTTCTCAGGAACACAGACTGTGTATGAAATTGCCATTACTGAACCAAATTCCCCATCCCTGGCAATGTTCAAGGCCAGGCTGGACAGTGCTTGGAGCAACCTGCTCTAGTGGAAAGTGTCCCTGCCTGTGGCAAGGGTTTGGGACTGGATGAGATTTAAGGTCCATTTTAATCCAAAACATGCTGTGATTCTACAAAATTCTGTTCAGGATGCCAGCTGTGTGAATCTGAAGTAATGTCACTGAGTGCCTGCAGCCTTTTTTTGCTTACACTCAGGAACACCAGCTCATGGATAAACAGTTACATGAAGACTGCTTTCAAAGCATTGCACAGCCTGCATAACTTTACGTATGTTAACAGAAGTACACAGATTATGTAAGCTTTATATACGATTCTCTATTATATACGCCTAAGCACAAAATATTCTGAATAGATTAGTTTTGAGTATCTTGGTTACTAGCAACTGCAAACACCCAGGAAGAGTAAGAAAAATTATAAAAGTGCCTGGGAAACTTTGTATTAAGAAGTAAGCAAAATATTTTAAGTATTCAGTGAAGGAAGGGGGAATAAGAAACATAACAGAATGTATGAAATAAGACTAGTGATAATGAAATGATAATGAACCTGGGGCTCTTATTCATCTCTTCCTGCAGTTTGACAAGATGACCACCTGAAAATAAAAGGAACACGCATACATCTGCATTTTTGGTGTGTAATCCCTTTTCACCTACAATCCTTTCACACACCACTGCAGCAGTATATGCAGACCACTGTAGTTATAGGAACACCATGCAGTTACTGCACTTGCTAAATCCAAAGTTTGCCCAGAAAATCTCTGGTGCACAAGCCGACTATGTGGGAAAGGTCCAAAAGGAGCCTCAGTACAGGCCAAGTAAATCCCCCGCTAACCACTTTTTAATTAAATATTAATATAAAACTCATAAAAATCCACTTTTGTTGTAATGAGGGAAAACCAACTGAGAAAAAGAAAAGAGCTTTTCCTCCAAAGTTTTGGATTTTGTGAATATTTTGCTTCTGGACATTTGGTCTTTTTTTGTCATACTACTGTGTCTGCCCCATTGCAGGTAAGATCATGCCTGCAAACTGGCATTTTTTCCACTGGGGGTGGGTGAAAAGCTATTTTGCAGACCAAAAACACCAAAACATTTGTATGGGATACTCAGAAGTGACAAATTCAGCCAAACACTACATCTATTCACACCTGACTGTACAAAATGCATCTCTTTATTTTTTTCTTTCCTTTTTTACCCTTGCTTGCCTAGCTTTCTCTTAGTTTTCAGTTGAAGGAAAAAAATCTAGAAAAGACAGCAAATAACTTTGCAAGTAAACTGGAATAGTTTTGACTGCCACCACCTGAAGACTACTAGCCTAAATTGAGATGGAAGAACTGCAGCTAGGGTTGCTGCTTGTGTTTCCCATGAAGCTGGTAGCAGAGCAGGAGAGCTAGGAGTATTCACAGGCTTTGAGCAGATAGAAATCTTGAAAACCCACTACACCATGGCAGCAGCTACGGGGTACAAAAGTAATAACATTTCTCATGTAATCACAACAAATTGTTTTTAATCACAAACAGATGGGATTCATAATCACTTTTCTAAAGTCAATCTAATGACAGCTCCAGCAACTCCCAGCTGAAGAATTACTTTAGAGGGCAAGGAAATACCTATAGGTCAATTTACATACCTTGGCAGCAGCAGACAAGCCAATGGGGATATCCAGGAGGAAATAAGGTCATAAATTGGCAGGGCAGCAGCTGCATTTACCAGTTGAAACAAGATTCAGTTGTTGAAAATCCACAACTTACAGACCAAATCAGCAACTCATAGACCAAACTATGAATCTTCAACTCAAATGTTATTTCCATCTGAACATATGGATGTGAAACCTGTATGTTCCCCAGAGGCACACAGGCAGGCAACCTAAAGGTTTTGAAAGAAAATGCCTCAGAAATGCTAAATAGAATGAAAATATGAAACGGAATGGATTTGTAACGGATGTCAGGAGCTATCAAGGGGCTCTATAGCTCCATACCTCTGGCAAGTAAAATGGGTGCATTTGAGACACATGGCAAGAATGAAGGCAAATATCTGCCCTGTCAGTGATGCTGTAGGGTGACCAGAGGAATGGACTTGCAGGGCTGACTGCATGACTCCATCACACACGCTAAGAGGATGCAGGAGAGAAGCACGAGAACAGCACAAAGGCAAACTTGCACGACAGCACTGCCTGCACCAGGAGAAACCTGGAGACACGGAGCAGGGCCTGTCAGATCCCTCTACAACAGAGCAATTGAGCAACCTCACCATCTACCCAGTCATCTCCTAACATGACATGATATTTGTCTTAATATATGAACAAAATTTTCCTATGTTCTTTATTTACACATTTCAGATTTTATTATTTATCTTCAATATTTCATATTATTTATAATATTTTCTTTTTTTTTTTTTTACACATTTCAGACTGTGTTATGCTTTTTGGGACTGTTACTAGAGTCTATGAATTCCTAGAAACATTAACACTGAACTGATACTGGAATTCCTGTGTTTATAGTCAATTACAGCTTGAAGGGTAGGATCGGATTTTTTTAATGAGTGGATTTTCCTTAATCATGGGAATATATATTTTAAATCTCACATTTATAACTTCTACATTGTAACTCTTAGATGCTAAAAACATGGACAGATGGATAGCAATGAAACCAGCTCTTTTATTTAACGAATACACAAAGAGAAATTGAATTCATTACCACAGACACCTCTGGCAGTGGAGGTTCGGGAGTCACTCTGACAATCTCAGTGTGAGGTTCCAGAGTACGGCAGGCTCTGGCAATGCACCTTTCCCAAATGAAATGAAGCCAGTGATGCTGCTGAATGGGACTCCCACTAAGGTTTTCCAATGAACTCACTGCCCTGCCTGGCGAAATCAGTTGCCTGTGCTTCATGCAGGCATATGCATCCACCTTTTTTAGATCCGGGATGCCTACAGCATAGACAATAATACTGCCTACCAAATGGAAAGGGTAGGATCTTGACAGATGAAAGCAGTAACTATCAATCAAAGAGAGCAAAAAGCTGCTTTTCAGGTGGCACAAACAAGATGGGGAGATAAGTTTTATTTTCTGATCTTTCAGATGCTGTGAATAATCCACCAAATTGGACGAGATGCACAAAGAGCAGGAGGTAGCTTGGATAGATTCAAAGGAGAGCAAGAGAGAAAATTACTTCCTGGAACAGTGCTGTCCACTTCAGTAAGAATGCCAGTCATCTAATGAAAATACTGACATATATGGGAATCCACAGATAGTTAGGCATAGTTGTGGTCTCTCCTACTTTATCACTTTTCATAATGTTTTATTTCTGTTTACCTTCCAAAGCAAACTACTGTAACTAACTTGTTTATAATAATTAAGGAAGAGACCGCCAACTTCAAGAGAAGAATGGCCTCAGAAATTCACGCTTTTCCAAGACGTAATACTTTATTGAGCTGCAAACTTCTTTTCTCTCCCTAATCAGACATAGAAAGCTGGGAGATATGAACAGGGGCCCGAATCATTGATGGTAAAACTTCATGAAAAAAAAATGTGCTACACAAGGGATTCATTTAATGCATTGTTCTTTGCTAATCATACAATTAACTGCTAAATAACCAGAACTAATATATTTGTTTATATATGGGGAGGGTGGGGAGTGTATGTGTGTGTATACAGGAAAATGTCATGTATGGCACCCTGGTCACTCCTGAAACTGGAGGTTGTGCATGGTGCCCTGAATTGGTTTGATATAAAGTATGTTGGGGACAACCTCTCTTTAGGCTCCAAAGCAGCCCTTGTGGTCTGTCACTGCTCTGGAGCTGACAGTGCACAGGCCATGACTGGGAGGAGCATGGGGACAGCTTTCTCAAGGAAAGGTCTGTGCCTATTTTGCAACCAAAAGCTGTGCTAAACCTGAGAGGTTTCACTCCAGAAGCAATGTGTTTGCACCAAGAGTTATGAAGACAGGGCTGTGTTCCAAGACTGACTTAGGCTGACGGTGGTGGCAGAAAAGTCTGTCCTGTGCAAGCATTGATTCTGATCTCTTAATCTCACTGAGAAAAACAATCTTTGCATGTTCTTTTTAATTACTCACGAGGGAAGGCTTGCTAAGCATATAGCAGAATTCAACTTATTATATTGCCTTTAGTATTTTGCTCTGGAGGCAGAGCTACCTTTCTTGATCTACTGGCGGTGAAGGATTCTTTGAGTTGGTCTATACAATGCTCAGAAATCTGTTCATCACTGCCAAGATAAGCATCTCATCCAAGACCCTCACAGCTTCCCCTCTGCCCAGCCACACTCTTCTGTGGTGGGACTGCAGAGGTGATTTCTGAAAGATAATCATGACTTAGATCTGCCAGTTATGAAGTAATGTTTAGTTCTTCTGGATCGAAAAATTGTCAGGAGAGCATGTTTTAAAGCCAAGACACACAGGTCTCTTCTTCCAAAAAAAGCAGCATGCACTTTCAGTAGTTAGCAATCTATTTTTTTGGCACTTTGTTAATCATGCTTATTCCTTAGAAGTATTGATTCCATTTCCAAACAAGTGACCAAAAAAAATTAATAAAATCTGTCAAACCCAAAACAGTGAAGATTTCCTTAACCAAAGATTGAAATATCTAAAGTGATCTTGATAGTCACTTTAACAGCTTTGTATTGCTAAAAGAGATTAACTGACATGCAAAACCAGCAGAAATCCATTTCTTGCTCTCCACATTTCTTTTCAAATTTTAAATGAGAGAGCTTGCACAGAAGTTTTCTTTAGTTTCTGTACAGAGCAGAAGGGAAAATACTGACCTTGGAAATGTAGCTCTCTCACTGCAGGAAGCATATTCTCTTCTCCAGCATAATCATTGTCGTCTGAAGTTATTTATCTTTTGAGGACTACCTCACAGCACTGACAAATACTACATTTCCCATTTATCTCTAAACAAACTTTTCTGCTATTTGCAGATCCTGAGTGCTTTACACAGCTGTTACAATTAATGCATCAGTTACAATGTAGGTACTGGATTCAGTTCTCATTCTAAAACCAGGAAAGAACTGTGTGACTACTAAAAGTTTAAATAACTTTTCTGAAATAGGTCAACCATGCTGAGATTTGGGAAAGGATGAAACTAACTTGAAGCATTTAATTTTTAAAAAGAACAGTAGAAAGGATGAGCTTTTCCATTTACTAAATCTGAGAGTGAAAATCTGATTTATATAGCATTATTAGTCATGTAGCAGCTATGCTGGGAAGGTATAATGTACCTGTGATACCACAGCTTTAGAAGAATCAGGATAGAGCCTTAAATCAGCATATTTTATACCATTAAACACTAAATTTGCAGTGATAGGATATAACAGATTTTGCAACTAAAAAGGGATTCAAATAAAATATTCCTAAATCCAAAGTATCTCCATACATTCTCCTAATTTGAATTGGAGCTGTGGTTGTGTAGCTCATTCTGTGAAGGGTTACTGGTTAAAAATGCTAAAATTTACATAGGTGTCCCTTTCTGAGGGCAGGACACCCCAGGTCTGCAAAGCATTTAGGTTTCACAAAAGGATAGGAGAAAATGTTCCTGACAAAGCCTTCATGCTCATACTTGATTAGACTTTTTGGAGTACATGTTGAAAGCTGCTGAGGTTTCAGAACACGACTGTGAGAGAAGGTGACCACTCCTGTTCTCAGCTGTTTCTTGGTATGTGATGGGTTCTCCGCCATTGTGCTGAAAGCATGGGGGCAGGGAACTCTGTCCACCTCACTATAAAATCTCTAGCAAATATGAAGAGAACCTGTCTCTTAAATCTGTTTCTGAAACTTCCTGTGCTCTTTTATTTTTCTTTTTCTTTTATCTCACAGGGTTTATCCCATGAGCAATTTTGGATATTAAGGGTTTGCATTATACAAAACAATCTTGCTGTTTATTTATGCCCTGTATCTCCATTTCAGTTATGCATTCAGCAGCTGGACTCCATATGGAAATGTTAGTCATTTTAACTGAGTGATGACCTTTGCAGATAAGGGATAGAAAATATAATCTTTTTTTCTATTTTCTTTCTAATCTTATGTAATAAGAATATGCTGAGAAGCATATATGGAACAAGATGTTTTTCCTAATGTTATGATTTACTGTATCAATTTCAACCAACAACGTGGGCCGTGGCATAGGAAGCAAAGAAATGTTTTGGTTTACAGTTGTGTGCAAGAATTAATGGGACTGAATGTTGCACTACTAATCTGAAGGAGCTCAACTTTGAGCAAGACCTTCTTCCTGTAGGAACTGTCATCTTTTTCACTTTCTTACCTGCCTCAGGAACATTTCTGCCCAGGAACCAGCTCATAAACAGCCCTACCACCTGCAGGAGTCACACTGGCTTATAAGTATCCATCAGTACCAGGCTGAGGTTATGAATATCTAAGCAAATTTATACTGGCCACTTGATTTGGGTGGCACATAACATCAGCAGTAGATACAACCCAAGGGACTTTGCAGAGATCCAGCAGACACCCAGGTGACCCATATGCCTTCCTAACAAGTATCCCACTGTAAACACTGTGACTTCTGCTCAGCACTGGTATCTACATGGAGAAGGTAACATGGTGGCATTGACCTTGACAATTTGTTTGCAAGGCTCAAAGCACAAGGCATCCTAAAAGAAGGAAGAAAAGGTTAATAAACCTTGGTTAGTAAAGCTAATCATCCTTGGAAAGATATAAGAAGAGGTAAGGTGAAGGCAACAGATAGTGCAAGAGACAGGGATAAAGTCCCTGAGGTGATTCAAGGAGCATGTCTCCAGTGGGAAGAAATGTGCATACTTAATAAGGCTTACTTCACTTTGGCACAAGGGGTAGGGCCAGAAGAGTCAGTAAGTCTCACAGAGCTAGAATGTTTTACTTCAATTAAATATCCAGGTTCTTCTGGCAACCTTCAAATCCAATCTTAGGTGGCTTTATCAGCGTAATGGGAAACCACGCTTCCCTGACCTGACTTGGGTTTGCTCAGAGGAAGATGCAGAGCATTGTAAGAGGTAAAGCAGACTTTTATTTTTCTTTTTACCTCAGGAATATAAATTAATTTCAATTTCCACCAAAGTATCAAACATCTGCATGTTTCACTTCCTCGGGAAGCTGACAAAAAGTCAGCACTAGAAGCAAGAAGAAAACAAGTCTGACAAACTCATCTGGCCATCCTTTCCTGGTTTGCTTTTTGCCAACCCATGACTGCAAAAGCAATTCCTTACACACATGAATAAAGGCCACAGGGCTGTTCCAACAAGTACAACCAGGTAAGTAAACATGGAGTTGCTGTATTTAATGCAGTTGATAGCTGTGTATAAGAGTTTGGAGCAAATGCCACTGCTGGAAGTCCAAGGCAGTGATAGAGCTGACAGGAAAATCAATTACAGAGCTCCAGTGAGGCAGTGGAAAGAGAATGATGGAGAATTTGGAAATTAAAAATATATATACTAGAATTTCAATTGAATAACCACCTTGCACCTGTTATGCCTACACAGAAGAGGAATGGCTTGTACAAAACCTCCTCAGTGAGAAAAGAGGAATATGAAAACCATAGCCTAATGTTACCCAAACTTTTGAGGCCAGGTGGAAAATCCATGTAATAGTAAAGAACATAGCTGATCTGCTGGCTTGCAATTATAGAGAAAACAAGCTGCACATCAGCTCAGTTGAACCTATAACAAGCAATGATTTGTTTGTTATAAGTTTACCGTTTAAGGAAAAGCCAATTTATCACAAAAAGTTGTAAGATGTTGCCAAAAGAAAATTGTAAATGTCATCACAAAGTCTACACTTTCAAACCTGAAAGATTTTCTGACAAATTCAAGTCTGAGGAATCTGAATTCATATAGCAGTCATAGATGTTATTTGCTTTCAGATATGGAGAAACCTTCTTAGACAGCCAGCCTTTTTTCACTCTTTCATAAATATAGATATGACAAAATGTAATTGCTGGAACTGAGTGGGTGTTGGTCTTACTCATTTTGAAGAGGGAAAACCAGTTCTGGGTATGAATAAATATGAACACTGCTTCATCGCAAAGTATCTTGCTTATACAAGTAAGTGATTTCATAGCCTCAGGGCATGCTGGGTGGAAGTGTCCCCTGTCATGTGGTTTCAGATGGTTTATCCAACTGATTTGTAAGGTGCCCAAGTGGCAGCATTTTCTACTTACTCTCCTTAGGATGTTATTCCATAGCTTCCTAATTTTTAGCATTTAAAAGTCATTCTCAGACTCTGAGCCACATCTTACATCATTTAATTTTTCACAACAGAACCACAGATATAGAAGGAGGAATCCCAAGTCCCAGACTAAACTTAATATTGGAAGACAATTTGGCAACACTGTAAGTAAAGTGAAAGAAGCCACTGCTGCATTATTTATGTTGCAGAATGAGGATGGACAGGGTAATTCTTACCAAGAGTAACACAAATCCTGTGATACCTAACAACCAGGATTTAAGATCTTGACAGTTTTATACCTTTCTCCATTGAAACATCCCCCTGCCTAAATTTTACCACTGGAAAATCTTATCACTCTTCAGAGCTTTCTAGAAATATCAACCACTGTCATTCCCCCTGCACATTAACTTGTGTGTTCAGCTGACACTTCAGCTCCAAACACGAACACCTTCACCTCACTTTCCTGAAGACAGAGCAGGGGAGGAAAAGGAGCAGAAGATGCTGATTTTCAGTTTGGTCCACCTAGGGTTCATGTAATACATACAAGTAAAAAAGCAAAGCAATGAGCCACCACATCCAACAAAACTCAACTTTTAGTAACTGTGAGAACCTCTGTCTGTTGCTTCACGTTCACTAATTAATTTAGAGAGCATTAATCCACTACTCCTTTAGTAAAGTGCAGAATTTTGAATGCAATTTCTAGTAAAAGGAGTTGCCTGATGCTTCTTGTGATGACCTCTCTTCTATGACTTAGGCTTATAGAGAGGAGAACACCTTTGTTTTGTATATTTGAGCCTTCTGCTTCAGTGATTTCGCCTTTACTCAAGGTCCCCATATCTACTGCTGTTTTGCTCCTTTGTTGTGGTGCAAGGCGCAGTGAAGAACTTTGAGAAGAAGCCTTCAGAGCTTGCAAGAAACATGACCTTTTTTTCCTGTCTGCCAGCAAAAAGTTCATGGAGGATTGCCCAACATTACTGGAGCCAAACATTCCTGTGGCAAAAAATTAAGGACCTGGTAGGCCAAGACAACAACTGCCAGACAGATTTGAGCTGCAGATGTTTAGCACAGGGTAAATACTTCTGGAGTTGATAAATATCATAACAAAAGATTGCATCATTAAAATGGAAATTTATACCAGGTTAATGGTCTCTATGGTGGGGTGCAGCTGTCTCACTAAAGGTCACCATGGGCTCAGACTTAAAGCAAGATAAAAGTGGACACTGAATCTCAGCATAAGGAAAGGCTGCTTCCTCTTGGCTAGAGTGCAGCTGAGTCAGTCTTTTAATGTCAAAATGATTTGAAGTGAGACAAGTAGGTGATGTCCTGAGAGTGGTTGTTACTTCTGGGTTTGAGAAAGTCATCCCTGCTGAACTCTTCATGACTGCAGACGTTGCACCAGGATCCCACTGGAGCAGGGTCCATGGTGTCCAGGGGCTCAAGGGATGGGGGACCACATCTGCAGGCTTGTGGGGTGCTGCCCATCTCTGGCCAGCAGCAAATCTCTCCAGGAACTCACCTGGGAGCAGCGAGTGAGTTTCCTGGGAAGGGAAACCCTCACAGCAGATTTTTTCAGGTGCACAGGGTGTCTGGCGGACTCTGTCACCTCACCCATTCAGTTTCCTGACTCACTTTTTTGCAGGGGCATTTTTGCAGTATGAAATTTGCAGAGCTGAAATAATACTGAAAGAAAAAAAAGCCCTTTGCAAGGTAATTTGAACTCTAAACTGTTTGGATTTAATGATGTTTGCAGGCCTGTTGTGCTCATTTTCCATGTACATTTCAACACTCCAGCATTCTCCACAAGAATACTCATGGAAAGTGAATTTCAGGCAATAGCTCACTTTGGACTTTACAGTTGACTTCTATGCCGGCCCTTTGCAAATCTCATTATAGCAATTAAACAGATGGAGGAAGAATGATAGTAGCCAGTGGGGGAAAACCTGTGTCTAGTCAATTCCAGGAGAGTTTCGCCAATGGCAAGATTTCAGCCCATATTTGTAATGTGACAAACAAGGCAGCTGCAAACTTCAAGTGTTCATTACTGGCAAAAAGATTTCCACTGCAAAGAAATTAAAGAAGCAGTCAAATAGTGGGCACATCTAACTCAATTTGCAGGCCGAAAAAAAGCAGTATTTGTTGATCATAATATGAGTTATTGGCTCAGGCTAGAATTCCAAATCAGACCAATTCTGCTAAATTTACAAAGAATTTGAGTGAATTAAATCTATTCCATAGACATGGCCCCAGCCATCAATCTGCAATTCCTGAGATGTATAAATTATATGATGGCTTTCTTCCAGTTTGTAAAGTTGGTGGTGGAAAAGAAAGCCCTCTTCTAAGGTTTCATTTTGAACCCCTGAGAAGTACTGTGGGAAATTTATTATTATTGTAACACTGAATTTCAGTTTTACGCACAGGATCAATGTGAAGTATAAGCGCGTGGGGGCAGAAGTTACGGGAGGGAAAGATGGACCATTTTTTCCACTGTTTCATTGTATCTTTTCTAACAAATTAATAAGAATTAAAATAATAATTAAATAATAACTGATGGCACAGGTTGCCCAGACAGCTTATAGATGCCACATCGCTCGAAGTGTTCAAGGTCAGGTTGAGGCTCTGACCAATCTGATCTAGTTGAAGTTGTCATTGCAGGGGGGGTTGGGCTAGATGACTTTTGAAGGTCCATTCCAACCCAAACTACTCTATGATTTTGTCATTTTAGATCAGCTTTAATATGAATTAAACTTGGAAGAAGTCTTGAGCTTATTTTCCCTAAAAACTCAAACAGATTTTCTCTGTTAAAGCCCCTTTTCCTGTAGAGCAGGGTTTGTTCAAGACCTACTTCTTTGTGTAATCAGTGGATTAAACATAAGTAATGCAGAACTTAGAGAAGATACTTAGTCACTGGTGGCTTATTTGGATGAGACAATTTACTGGAAGGCTCAAACTTTTCTTGAAGGAATCTATGTCTTTGCATAATGCAGTTGTCTATCTAAAAGCAACAAAGTCTTGAGACATTTTATCTCACTGGTAAATCTCTGTGTACCCTGGGTACGTGCATTCATTAATGCCCATCCTAGCACACCATTTCAGCCTGTGCTGTTTTGGGTGGGCACCTAACTATATTTCAAGACCTTAGAGAACAAGAGAGAAGGTAAGTATGGGCTACAAACAGACAGTACAGGTTCAAGCTTCCTTCCCTGCCCCCAAAGGTAAGTTTATATGCCAGGAAAAATAGCAGCATGTAAAACAGCATTTGGAAGGAGCTGGCTGCACCACCTTGGATTGCTGGACACAATCTTCTCAAGGTTTCATATCCCAGCACTATCTTCTAGTGTGGAAAAATGCAATGGGTAACCTAGATGCTTTACACAGAAGTGCAGTGTCTCATTTTATAATCTCTTTATTGGCTCCAGGGAGAAAGGGAGTTATTCAGAGAGGAATTGTGTAAGTGCTGTCTTTGTCAAACATGTGCAGAATGAGAAATAAACATTTAAAACAGCTGAAGAGCAAAGAAGGCACTGCCAAAAAAATGTTTGTTGGAAAGACAAAAATTAAATTTAAACCAAGTGCTACTAGTATTGCACAAGAACAAGAAACAGAACCTCCTCTATACACAGCACAGGAGCCACAATGCAGAACCTGGGAGGGGAAAGAAGGGAAAGGAAGGTGCCAGCACCAACAAGGAGAGCAGCACTAGCAGAGCTGCAGCACGTGTGTGGGAAACCAAGCATGAGCCAGGGCTGACTTGGCAACCTCCATAGCAGTGTCTCTTCCTACAGCCATGCTTCCTGCTACCAGTTCCCAAATGGGGGTCACCTGCTCTCACCACAGTCATTTGCTTGAATGACCCCTTACACCCAACTTCTGGCATCCCTCCCACTGCTACATCCCACGTGCCTCATAAGTCAGTATTTGTATAACAGAAGCCATAGTAGAGCAGCATCACCTTGCTCTACTTCACAGTGGTGGGTTGGTTAGCCCATGCCATAGGATGCACCACATGAAAAGCATTTCCTCTATGCTAGCACTTTTTGGAGCCCCAAACAGAAACACAGTGAGATCTGGGATACAAACATAAGACTACGAAGCAACTGCACCACAGTATTTCCATCTACAGTGCCCTATATGTCTAGCTGAAGGACATATTTACAATAACACATTTTGGGGGTGTCTCCATCCTCCTGCAGACTCCAGAACCACTGGCCCATACCTTGAACTTGTGGTCTATGCCAGGGAGCAGCGCCATGTGCTTTTGGGGCTGCCAAGCTGCTACATTTGAACATCAGACTGGTGAGTCTTAGCAAACTCATTTAACCCAGCACCCTGTTTGTGGGGGGGCTAATAGAAAAGCATATGCACTTCAGGAAAGGCTGTTCTGTACCACACCTACAATCATGCCTTTCTGAACAGTTCACTATAGGTTTGATTGCAAAGTGGATTATCAACAAGTTAAGGAAACAAAAGTGCTCTGCTTAGAGCCTAGAAGTTGTTCCTGGCTAATCCTTGGCCTGGGACACTGAGGAGAAGGACCCTATCCCCTTTCATAGAGCTGGTACAGCTCCACAGCAAACAGTCTGCAGCTACCAGCTGCAAGGCACTCCTCTCCAGAGGAGACATCTGCACATGCCTTATGGCCTAAAATTTACTCATCCCATCTGATTTTTGTCTTTCTGTACTACTCACAGAGATAAAGAACAGCCAAGACTAAGTTTGGCCCTGCTGCTCTCCTTCTGTTATGATTACAGAATATCGTAATATCTTGGTCAGCTAAAGGAACAAGGTGCTTAATTTCTCACTCTCATTCTTTATGGAGATGGGCATGAGCCATGACATTTGAATCCAACCTCTGCATTGAGCATTTTTAAAGCTGTGGGCTGTTTGGACATGGGTTTCTGGCTCAGCCCTCTCTCCCCATGCTTCCCCCTCCATCCTGCCAGCCACATTTCAGATTTTGAAAAAGGACAAATGTAATATCTGCTTTTGGGACTCACAATGAGAACCCTGGGTACGATGTCTTCAAACAACACCCATCTAAGTTTGAGAGTGGATTTAAAGTCCTGTGCTCAAACGCTGCCCTAGCTTATGTTTTCTACAAGTACCTGACAACTGATGCTCAGGTCATTAACATACATGGAACAGGGGGAACAAATTATGACCTCAGAAAATCAAGTATTTTCAACTGCAAAACAGATGCAAGCTTTTAAGGGATAAAGCTATTTCACTTGCAGTGCAAGAGGTGCCTGACTTCTGAAGGGTTTTAGTCTTTAGTAGACAGATCAGGGAAAAAGAAGCAGGAGAAATTGAGAGGTTGTAACGCTGAGAGCAGAGCAGACTCAGCTCTCCACTGCTAGGATAACCATCAGCAGTGGAGCTGGTGCTTACTTCAGCAGAAGCAAAGGAGAGGAAGCTGCAGAGAAAGTAGCTGCTTCCTTCTTGCTAGTGGCAGCTAAAGGAAAGAGGGAGAAAAATCTGTCTTGGGACCGCCACCTCTAGAAGCCTGAAGGGATGAGTGATGCTCAGCTTTGATCTTTTGGTGCTTCACATACAATAGGTGGGGGTCTGCAGAGACAGGGGTTTGGCAAATGGCTTTTGAAGGCTGTGGAAGAAAGGAATGTATTTCTTTTTGCAGAGAAAGGCATAGCCTTTCTGGCTATGGTGAGAAAGGTGATACTGGAGACGGTCATAAAGACCCAAGGAAAGACAGGGAATAAAGAGAGGAGGAGGGGGAAACAGAAGCAAGAAAGAGTGGACAGAAGGAAAACCCCTGTAGATGGAGGAAAGGAGACAATTGTCCCTCAAAAAAAAGAGAGGGAAAACCTAAGAAATAGAGTGAAGAGAAAATTGCAAGGAAAAGGGCACTTCATGGCTGACACTATCAGGAATGGCAGAGTACATTGGATCTGTCCAAAGAGCAATCACAGGAGATTTATTCCTGAGACTTTACAGGGACTCATCCCAGAGAACTTCTGCTCTTTGCAGTGTCTCAGAGCTGCAAGATGAAGGCAAGAACTAGATTGCATCATGCACCAACTTAACACACACCACAAACATATTCATGTTAATAAAATCTACTGCATTTCAACCTCATTATATGACAAACTGGAGACGCAAATGAAGGGATCCTTCAGGAGAATATCAGCGCAGGAGGTGGGAATAGGTTGGTCTTAGGAGACATTCTCCCTTTACATCTTCAGTTTTGCTAACAGCTCTCGAAACTCTGTATCCAGTTGTAAACCGAGCTGTCCAAGTTCTGCCCCTTCACTTATGTCATGTAGTCAGGAAATAGGAATTATACAATCTGCCTCTGGCTTCTGTAGCTAAGCAAAACACTGCACAGGCTTACTGCAACAAACTAAATAATTCCTTAGTAACCTGGAATGCAAATTAAATGAAACGGTTTCCCCTTTCTGATGATAGATGCTTTGCATGAAGAAAAAAAACCCTTATATTTGAGCACACGATTATGTGTGAATTCCTGAGCCATAAGTACTGCGCTTTAAGATGGTTCCAGTATTCCATTCAGACACTTAAAACCAAAACAAACTCAACAAACTCAGTTTTTTTTCCTTTATTTTCCCCTCCTCCCCACACGTGGATATATTACTATCTAGAGGCATGTAAATCTCTACAAATTTATGACTATGCTCTAATTAAGTTTATTTCTTGATTTATCCATTTCACCTCTTTAAAAAAAAAATAGAGCTAAAAGATCTTCAAAAGCTGTCTTTGTGCTGAAGGACCACAGCTACAGCCTCATGTTATACAGGCAATGATCAGCTCTCTGGACTTCCAACACAGAAGTAACCACTCCGTTCTAAAGCTTGTGGGCAACAAGTCAGTCCCAACTAATCTCAACAGCAAATGCAACTCACAGCATAGCAGCACATTTTGTCTGCACAGATGGAATGGACCTCTTTGAATTCACCTTCTGTGCTCCATAACTTTATCAGGGACATGGAGGGTGAAAGAAAGGACAGGTGAAGGACATGATTTTCAGGCAAACCTGGTTTCTGCAGGGCGTAATGCTGCCTCTCCTCCCATCCTGCCCAACCTTCTCCCGTCTGTGGGAGAGGAGGCTAATGTACCTTCATTGCCAGCTCTGGCTCTCACCAGCGTCACTCAGGAGGAGAGGCCACAGCATGTGATCTCTGCTGCCTCTTTCCTTCCCTATTCTCTTCAGGGATCCAGGATCTGATGTAAATCCACTGAGGTCAATAGGAGTCTGATCAAAGGGGTCTGGAATAGACCCCAAGGACATTGCTCCCAAGAACTATTTATAGCAAATCGATGTGACCTTAAGGAAGTGCCCTGACTGCAAAATTAAGCATAATCTAGTTTTAAATACCAGGTGGAACAATCTTCTATTTAAGTCCTGATCCAGGAAATCTTTGAGTACTTCTTGAACTTCAGGCATCTCATTAAGTTCTGTGCTGTCCAGCAGGAGAGGAGAATACAAGTTCACAAGTCTTTGGTTTAAGTACATAATTAAAGGTAAGCATGTATCCAAGTGTTTTGCTTAGTGGGATGAGATTACTTGCATGCTTAGATGCTGTGCTGAACCACAGAGACAGGGGCTGCTTTGTACTTGCTGAGAGTAGAAAGAACAGAGAGGCTCTGCTATGCTGCCACAGACTGAAGGGGAAGAAGCAAGCAAGGCACTGAGCAAACTTGAGGAGCTGCTGTCTCTTTGGGGAACTGGTGGCACTTTGAGACCTGCTGCAAAAATATTGCCAGGAATAGAGAAATCTGTGTGCCTCATCTGTCTGAGTGACTTCTGCAGGCTTTTCCCCATGTGGCTTTTTCTCCATCTCCATTACCTTTCCAGAGGTGTCTTTCAAGGATGCTAAGCATGGCCAAATGCAGAATAGCACATAGAAAAGGGAATGTTAAGCCAAAATGAAGTGGAAATGCATCTGAAATACTTTCCAGGAGCTTGTAGGCTGTTTGATATTTCATTCCTGCTCTAAGTTGGGGAGGAGCTACCTGGTGATTCTTACTGCAAGTACATAGGCACAGCACAAGTTTCATGGATTCACAGACTGGTTTGGGTAGGAACAAGCCTTAAAGCTCATACAGTTCCAACCCCCTGCCATGGACAGTGACACCTTTCACTAGACCAGCTTAATCCAAGCCCCATCCAACTTGGCCTTGAGCACTGCCAGGATTGGGCAGCCACTGCTTCCCTGGGCAACCTGGTGCCAGCACCTCAGCACCCTCACAGGGAAGAATTTCTTACTAATGTCTAAACTAAAGCTCCTCTCTGTCAGTTGAAAGCCGCTATCCCTTGTCCCATCACTACGTGCCCTTGCTCCAAGGTGCTGTAGGGCTGCTGTCAGGAAGCTGTTCCTTGAGCTCGGTTTCCCGGCAGCTGGACCACACTCCATGGGACACCTTCAAGCGAAGGCAGCAGCTGTGCTCCTCGCGGCCGCTGTGCGGCCGCATCCCTGGAGCGCTGGCGCCCCCTGCTGACCGAACTCCGCCTCCGCCCCACTGGGACCGGGGCAAAAGAAGCTTTCGAGCTCCAGCTCCCAGTGCCTGAGAGAACAGAAACATCCTCGTCCCCTCCTTTCCCGCTTTGAAACATTCACCTCTACCTCCACGTCTTTTAAAGCAGAGAATGCTCAAATGTAGGCTTAGCGGGATATAACTGCCATCGATATTCCTGGGCTAAACACCACAATTAGGATCACATTTAACTGCAACACTTTCTTATGCTGGAGTAATAGCATGGCACAGTGGTAGACACAGGGACACAGATCAGAGCAGAAAAATTAATGTGAGAATACTAGCAGTAGTGAACACTGCAGTTTGGGCAGTGTGTGATGACCAGAGTGAAATCTCCCTTAAGGCAAATCACTGCAGCGACGTGGACTTCAGCTCTGGTGACTTGCACAATGCCTACTTCAATTCTTCATTTCTGGCGCAGCAGGCCAAGAGGTGGCAGGTAGTCAAGGGTCTGTGGATGCAGCTGGGGAAGATGCCAACCAAAAAAAAACTCCTCGGCAGGACCTGCTTTGCTCTGCTTTCCGCTGATAGGCTAGAGCAGGGAGAGCCCTGCTGACCAGTCCTCTGGTGATGGTTGCATCACCCGTGCCAATTCCCTGACAGAACAGCCCAACTCCTTCCATACTTTTTAGAAATCTAAGAAAAGCATGGCAGTGTCTGTTACACTTTTACCTCTGTGAAACATTTGCTGGTTGATATTCACTTTGATACCTGGTGTCCTTCCCTGGAAAAATCCACTATTACTTTCAGAGAGACAAAGTGGCTGACACTACGGGGCACATGGTGCCCACCAACCCTCTGCCATCCACAGGGGAGGCAGAGGGAACAGAGACAAACCTGCAAGCTTCACACCACAGCTTGACATAGCAGCTCCAGCATCCTTATCCCAAATGAGGGGGAGGAAGAGAGAAAGGAGAGAAAAAGAAAAACCTTCCATTGCATATGACACTGCATCAACAAGCACCGGAGATTCAGACAGGCTTTTTCCAAAAGAGAAAACACACATTCAAAACTTTTAATGCAGCGCATCATGCGTATACCAACAGGAC
>JAOEHY010010317.1:0-14887 GCA_025447955.1 Psilopsiagon aurifrons
TGGAAAGGACCTTAAGATCATCTAGTTCCAACCCCCCTGCCATGGGCAGGGACACCTCCCACTAAACCGTATCACCCGAGCATGTTCTCAGATGTAATTTTCAATTTATAGGCAAAAACCATCCTAGTTTACTCTGACAGATTTTCACAGAATTTTTATTCTTTTAAAGGACTGAATTAGTCAGGATTAAGTTGCATTCATATACACACTATCACTATGTAAGAATTTAAGGATAGTTTTATTGGGTGCTTTAATGTCTTACAAAGAGATTATTAATCATGTACATCTGTTAAATGATATTCAGGTAACTGCCATTCATTGAGGTTGGATTGTGAATTTAAAATAATATCTTTTTTTTTTAATGTGTCTGTATGGGGGTTGTTTTTTGGTTTTTGGTTCATTTTTTTAACGTTGAAAATATTTTATTTCTTCCAGAAACATTCTTATACAAAAGCAAAGCATAAACTCTGTTGTTCTCCATGATGCTTCAGAAGAGCCCTTTGAGCAGTTGTTGGTTTCTGCTTCTGTGTCAGCAAATGCCACTGGTAATGCTTAATAAAAGTGTTTGGACGGTTTTGTCCAGACTTTGGTTTTATGGGAATAGTCCTATGAGGAAATGTTCGTGTAGTTCAATGTTACGTCCTTTTGAGGTTTCATTTTCGTTAGATACTCCATAGAGATCTTTTTTTTCTTCTTTCTTCCTGTGTGTGTGGCAGGATCTGCTGTGATTTTAGAAGAAACGTCTTTGATGCCTCCTATTCCTGGCCTGCTTCCGCTCCTCAGTATGCTGTTTGCTCCTGCTATAGAACTAAGGTATTCATGCATTTTAAAAAGGGGGAGTGCGCGTGTGTTTGGTTTTTGTTTTGTTTCTTTAGGATCCCTCACAAATTGTTGGCTTTTTTCTTTCCCCTGCTTTTAGCATTTCCTCTTCATGTAATTCTTGTATCTTTTATCAGTTTCAGTATAGTTCATAGCTAAGATAACTTGTTTCATGTACTTAGGAAATGATGCTGCAGGCTCTACTCCCACAGTAAGGCCAATACAGTTCCTGACAGTTGTGCTGGAAGCCTGGGAAGATGTACGGTAGAGCGGTCAAGTTTTAAGCCTACATGAGAAGAGGAACTTCCCTTGATGTTTATAAAAGTGCATAAACTCTTTTGTAAAAGAGTTCTGGCAATTGCATTACTGTTGTTTGGTTTAAATTCTTGTGTCTATGCACTGTCACTTCAACATAGCGAAGCTAGCTTTCCTTAAGTTTTATTTTGCATATGTATGATTTTTCCTTTTAAGTTCTATGAGTGTATGTTTCCGTAACCAGAACTTTAGTTTTGTTTCATTGCTATATTTGAAAAAAACAGTATGACTAAGTATGAATGCCTCTCAGTTGTATTAGCTTCTTCAAAACACCTGAATCTTGCTTGGCATGGCTTAAACAAATTCATTTAGCTCTGCATATGAGTGTTTAGTTTTTTCATCTCTAGGTGAGACTGTTTTCCTTCTTTTCCATGTAGAGTTGATAAAAGTGGAAAGTATTTCACCGGTGTTTTGTGTGGTTTGGGTTGGAGTCAGACTTCTGGAGCTCCTCTGCTTCCAGAAAATGACATGGAACTGATATTTGATGTGCATTTTGGAGTAGAAGACATATCAGAGGTAAAACATGTACAAGAATTTATCAAGCTACTTCTCTCAGACTAGATCAAACAAACAAAAAACCCTGTATTCCTCGTTACAGCCTTTTTGCAGCTTGTAGACAGAGAAATGTCAGAGGGAAGTACATGTATCCACTCTCGTTATGCAGGACAGAAAGATGTATTTGACCTGTCCTTCAGATTTCATACATGCTTTATACGGCAAAAGACCTCTGTCGTGGTTTAAGCTCAGTCAGCCACGTAGTTCGCTTGCTCACTCACTTTCCCCTCTTTCTTCACCACGGGGATGAGGAGGAGAATCAAAAGAACGCAACTCCCACAGGTTGAAATAAGAACAGTCCAGTAACTAAGGTGTAACACAAATCACTACTGCTACCACCAATAATAATAATGACAAGGGAAATACAAGGGAAAAGGGTACAACTGCTCACCACCCGACACCAAGCCCGACCCAGCTGTCAACCCCACCCTTCCGGGTCTCTGCCCTCTGTTTTTCCATCCTGGACATGACGTGCTGTGGTATAGAATACCTCTTTGGTCAGTTTGGGTCAGGTGTTCTGTCTCTGCTTCCTCCCGGCTTCCCCTCCTCCCTGGCAGAGCATGAGGCTCCGAAAGTCCTTGGTCAGACCAAAACATTCTAAACAGTAACTGAAAACGGTGGTGTTATCAGCGCTGTTCCCAGGTGAAAAGTCAAAAACACAGCGCTGCACCAGCTACTGAGAAGGAGAAAAATGACTGCTACTGCTGAACCCATGACAACCTCACATGCCCTAATTAGTTCTATGTACAGAGCAGGTGATGGCCAGTGGTTTCTAGTGGCTTTTTAAGGACACGGTGGACATGCTGCTGCACATGTCATGGAATCACAGAATGGTTTGGGTTGGAAGAGACCTTAAAGATCATCTAGTTCCAACCCCCAGCCATGGGCCAGGACACCTACCACTAGAGCAGGTTGTTCAAAGCTCTCTCCAACCTGGCCTTGAACATTTCCAGGGATTGGGGATCTGCAACTTCTCTGGGCAACCTGTGCCAGTGTCTCACCACCCTCATTCTTCTTTCTAGAATTCAAATCTCTCTTTCAGTTCAAAACCATTACCGCCTGTCCTATTACCGTATGCCCTTGTAAACAGTCCCTCTCCAGCTTTCTTGTCATGGCTCCTTAAGGTACTGGAAGGTTGCTTTGAAGTCTCCATGGAGCCTTCTCTCTAGGCTGAACAAGCCCAACTCTTTTCAGCCTGTTTCTGTGGGAGAGGTGCTCTGATCATCTCCATGGCCCTCCTCTGGACTTGCTCCAATAGGTCAATGCTCTTTTTATGTTGGCAGCCCCAGAACTGCGCACAGTAGTGCAGGTGGGATCTCACAAGACCAGAGTAGAGGGGGAGAGTCACATCCTTTGACCTGTTGGTCATGATCCTTTTGATACAGCCCAGAATATGGTTGGCTTTCTGGGGTGCAAGCACAACACTGTCAGCTCATGTTGAACTTCCATCATCTGACACCCCCAAGTCCTTCTTCTCAGGCCTGCTCTCAATCAGGTTTCCACCCAGCCTGTGTTTGGGCTTGGGATTGCCCCAACTCAGGTGCAGGACCTTGCCTTTGGCCTTGTTGAACTTCATGAGATTCACACAGGTCCAGCTCTCAAGCCTGTCAAGGTCCTTCTGGATGGCATCCTTTCCCTTCAGCATGTCAACTGTATCACACAGCTTGGTGTCATTGGCAAACTTGCAGAGGGTGCACTCAATCCCACTGACAGTGTTGCCAACAAATGTATTAAAACAGCAGCAGGCCTAGTACTGACCCTGAAGAACATCAGTTGTTGGTTGGCTCAACTTGGACAGCAAGCTGATGACTGCAACTATCTTGAGTGTGACCTTCCAGCTAGTTCCTTACCCATCCAGTGATCTATCCATACATCCATACCTCTCCAGTTTAGAGACAAGGATCTTGTGTGGGACAGTGTCAAACACGTTTCACGAGTCCATGTGGGTGACATCAGTTCCTATTCCCTTATCTGCCAACACTGTAGCCCCATTGCAGGAGGCCACCAAATTTTCAAATTTGTGATGCACAATTTGCCCATAGTGAAGCCGTGCATGGGAAGATTATGGACCCATGGAGAAAATCCTTAAAACTTTCACAGAAGGAATTCTGTGTTTGGAAAAGAATCCAGGCAAGTGGTAGCCTGTATGTTTTGTGGCATATCTGAATAACCTTGATGATTGTGGTATTAAGTGGCTGAACGTTAACATCTTGAACCAGCAGAGATGCTTCTGGAGGGAGTGTTTCTAAAGCTTCAGATGATTTTGCTTATGTTAATATTTCTGTTGAAGTTTGGTGGTATGGGTGCCACAGCCCCTTTGTGTCAATATATAATAATATAATACAATACAATATAATACAGAACTAGTGCTGATTTAGAGTGCTTTATGTTCTGTCACTGGTGTTTTTATAGATAAACATCCTGAGGACAGCCGTTAATAAGCTGCTTTCTGAATGTGCAGTGTGTTTTGACCAAACAACAGTGACACAGCTGCAGGAAGATATTCGTCAGAAACTTCTATGGTAATAATTTCATAGAAATAAGATACTCTGTTTCAGTCTCAGCAAAACCAAAATAAATAATTGCTTGAAGTATAGCTCAGATTAAGCTTTGGGGAAACAATATATGTTCTCATTTAATGATGCATTTAATTTACTTTTGTTTATTTATAAAGCAGTTTACTCAACAACTTCAGACTTCTTGTGGAAGCACTGGTTCTTCAGGGAAGCCTGATCACTTAAGAGTCACAAAATGTAGACTATAAAACTTGTTCTGCAGGATACCACTTCTGATGTACCTTTTGCTTTGTGCACCCAGGACAAAGCTAATGAAGTTGTAATAAGAGTGCAGAAGGATTAAGAATTTTTTTCTGCCTGTACATTACAGTTGAATCGTGTGCTGTCTTTCCTCCCTCAAAAGACAAATGTAGGGTAGGTGTTGGCCAAGTTAATTGCTGGAAGTCCTGGGCTAATTTGTGAATGGAAGTAAGGCCACCTGTCTTTACTTCAAGACAGCTATGGCAGTGGACTATGTGCACCTTCAGAAAGTGGTGCTACAGCTCTACAGGGGCTTACCTCAAAAATGCATGCTGTTTGTGCTTTCAACTTAAGGAGAACCAGTGCAAGTTGATGGCAAGTTCTTCATGTTTCACATCTGAAAATCTCTTGGTAAAATCCTAGCTGTTGAGGATACTGCTGATTCAATGTTTGATTACCTGTTTGTGTCCAAGTACTTCAGGCCAGTCAGTGTCTGTATTGCTTTTGGACACTGCCATGTAGTACCACGTTTAGTCTTCAAAGCTGAATAAAGTTTGCTTGCATGATTCATGTGGTAGCAACCGTAGGGAGAAATTGAGGGAAGTGGATAAGCAGAAAGAAGCAAAACCACATAACCTTTCTGGAGGCGACTGTGACAGTAACAGGAGCTCATGTTTGGAAATCAGCACTTACATGCAAAATTCAAGGCACAGAAATGTCACTGCTGTTTCTTTAGACATGTGAATACCTGCTAGTGTTTCAGTACCTGTTTTAGGTTGATTGCTCAGACATCTCCAGCCAGCTGGGAGGGGAAGGAGCAGCCTGCGCAGCTCCAGTGTTGACATGCTCCCCAGTTCCATCAGCATTCCCTGCCTGACTTGGTCATTCTCAGCAGCCTTCTGAGTTTTTTTTTCTTTAGGATTTTACACCTCTTTGGGTAGTGTTTCTTTCCTAGATTTTTTTGTGCTTTTACTGATTCTGTTCCAACAATCCTACAGTTAATTTTTCCAATGTCTGGTTGGTGGGTTTTTTTTTACCTTTTTGAACAAAGAGACAATCTGGTTATTGTCACAACGTCGTCTTTTCCTTTGTGTAAAATCTTCCTGCATTTTTAATCATTTCTTCTCATTGTACTTCCTTTGTGTCTTGGAAAAAACTATTAGTAAGAGCACATGGGTAAAAATTCAGCCTGAACAGTCTTTCATAATTTTCCTCAATTTTTCAAAAGCTAATTGTATTTACAACATGTCACCACTACTTAAGACTAAAATCAGTTTTTGAAAAACACATGTAGACAGAATTAATTAATGTCTGCTGCTGTTGTACTTTGCACAGCTTGAAGGAATAACTGGAGCAGACAGAGAATCTATAGTAATTGAGTTGTCATGCAAAACAACATACCCTAAAAATAGCTTTATTATACATTCTACTAAGTATGCATAAAGCTTATGGAATAAATGGCACTTGCAAATTTAGTACTTTGTAGATTTAGAAAAAATAACCATAATTTTCTTTAAAAGAAAATAGATTCTTACACATTTAATGTCCCTATGAAAACCTGTACTTTGTCTTCTCTATACTTTACCCCTCTAGTGTAGAAAGTGAACCAATCAGACTAGATTAACAAGGAAATTTAAGGTTCCATTAAGCACAGACGCCTCATAAATGCCTAGTTGTGTCTAATGCAGAAATTCCTTTTTCTTTAGAATTAATCTAATACAAGTGTATTTCTTAAGGCTATTTTAATGTAATTTCAGTTTAATCTGCAAATCAAAACCTCGAGATAAAGTTGTTCCTACATGTTATGAGAAGCCATATGCATGGAATCAGGTAAGGGTCTACAAATATTTTTTTCTTTCCTTTCCCCCTAAGAAGAGTAGTTGGAGTACCCCAGTACAGTTAGAGTGGTCAAAGGGAGAATTTCCTTTGGAAGGATGTCTTTTCTGAGTATTGAACTTAAAGATACTGAAAGTACTGTACAGTCAAATTTAAGGCATAAGAACTGTTGAGTATACGGCAGTCCCTATTGATACCCTATTAGTCTAGTTTGTTGGGTGGCTTGGGTTTTTACTTTAGCAGCTTAGTTGACAGTTTTCAAACAGAACATGATTTTTGAGAGGCATATTTATCTGAATGCAGTGCATTTTGTTTTGGGTTACTGTGCTTTCACGTGGTTTTTCCCTTTTAAGCAGACAGAAATGTGACTTGCTTTAAAATGAATGTGGTGAGATCAGGGTGGGAGGGCAGTTTTCTTGAAACCTGGGATTGTTTCATAAAGCCAAGAAGTCTAGCTTCCTGCTGTTAGAAATCTTACCTCTCTTTCTGTGAGGGCCTCTGCAGGCCACTGTATTTCCTGACGATCAAGTGCTTTCTTTCTTAATTAAAAAGGGGTGAGGAATTTCTGAGTGCAGTAGTCAGACTTCTGAACACACCCTCCCCGTGTCTCTCCCACCCTCAGGCAGATAAATGAGCAGTTTGGGTCTCCTTGAAAAGATGGGCAACAGTGAACAAGCACCAAGGGCTCTTATTTCTAGTAGGCGTTCACTGAGGGGTTAGAGTGTGTTGTGATACACTGCTTTAAGCCAGAGTGTTTCCATATTGCAAATGTGGTTATCCTTGATATTACAAAAATAATCTGCTACTCAGTTATATTGGTGTTCAGCTTTTATAACAAGTTAATGTATAGGTGTTGGATCAGGATTTTCCTTACTGCATCTAAAAAATTTCAGGACATCTTTTTTACATCGTAACATGAAATGCTACCTGTAATGCTCTGGAACTGACTGTGTAATAGTATTCTGACTCAGGCAAACCATGAGATACATCATTCCATAGCACTGGCTACTTACGTTGACATGAGTGGCATGGAACTGAAATTCCTGTGTGATTTGAAACTGTCAGAACTCTTCAAGACTCTTTTCCCTAGCTATGTTTAAGAGGAAAACATAATAAAAAATCCTTTCTGACTTTCCTCTTGCATCTTTTTATTAGGTGCATCCTCAGCATATTATTGACCAGTCTGAAAAGCAGCATGGTCTTTATCGGCTACATAAGCTTGTTTTGTTGAATGTTTAAGGATTTCTAGAAGTCTTTCAGAGGACAAGGAATTGCAGCTAGCCTGAAAATTTCTTCTATCTCCTATGCAACCCTCGGACTCTCATTTTGCAAGACTGTTCCTTGAGATTAGTGTAAGTGTACTTAAAATACAGCTTGGAATATGTTAAAGCTTTTTTAGACAGCAAAGGTTTGCTGACCTAGAGCAGGTGAGTTTATGAATAAACTGAGGTAAAGCAGGATGTATTTTTCATTTTAATAGTATATCTGAACAAGTTTATCACAAGGTATGTGAAAGAAAGAGAAAATCTAGGTTTAGTTGTTCGTTTTCTGCCTAAAAGCTCATAAGCCATAGAGCATAATTTTTCTGTCTTTAAATACAAGTTGTATTTTCCTGTTAACTTTTGTCATCAGCTTCTCAAAAAGCCATGCAACAACGGCTTTCCTTAACCGAAAACTAGAAGACAAAGGAAGCTCGTTATGTACATTAGGTTCTTATAAGAATTATGACTTCATAGAGTGGATACATTTTTTTCATTACTTTTTCATAAAGAAAAACATGATATGGTTTCTCTTCCTGTATGGCAGAAGAATGCTTTTGAATTACTGTTTCATGGCACCTTCCTTTCATCTTTTCATCTTACTTTTTACCTGTGAGATCTTTAGTCCTAAAAATTAGGTCAGTGGTTTCAGAATAGAATGTTGAAGTGGAATAAAATGTTGAAGTGAAATAAAATGTATTTGTCTCTTCTGTTGTGCAGTCATGCTTAATAAAAGCTAAATTTAGTTATTAATGGTATGTGATTGCATTCATGAAATACATGAATTCAAAAACAGTGTATGGAAAAATGTTAACTTTTTCACTGTTCACTCAACAATTTGAAGACTCTCTGATATCCGGTCATCCTCTGAAGAACAGATAGAATCATACCATTAAAAAAGCATCAGATTTGGGGAAAATAAGGGGATGCTTAAGCTAAGGAATTATTTTAAGCTGTACTTAAACAGAGGGGCAGCTGTATAAAAGGCTATTTCAGTGACTGCTTATAAGCATTACTTCCTTAGACATTTTACTAATCCTTGTGAATTACAAACCATCATACTTCATATAGCGAGATAGGTTTAACAGAAAAACTGCATCTCAGGTGGCTTAGACAACAGTATTTCTCAGCTGAGTGCTGTATGTTATTAAGTGTTGATTTAAACACCTGGGGGGGGCAAATGAAACAAACAGAATGTCACATCTTTGCCAGTTAATGATGGGAATTTCTGTAGGAAAAGGTAACTTGGTCATACAAAAAGGCATGACAAATAATGTAACTTGCCATGTTTCCTCATAAGTGACACTGAAATTGAGAGCTGAGAGGAATAGACTCTATCTTCCATATTTATTTGTTTTTCATAATTCTGTTGATGATATGCCCTGGTCTGTTCGTGCACGTGTGCTGCCATCTGGTGGGGGCTGCTTACTGATCTTCTGCTTGCTCCCCTTTGAAGGTCTCCTGCGTGTTGTAATTTATGTTTTCAGTAAAGAAGAGGTACTCCAATGGCTCATGTCACAATAAACTGAAATGCTTCTGTTCTTTTTAATATGATGACAGGAGTTAGATAATGGTAACTCCACATAGTCCAATGACTCATAACCTGCCACTGGTCAATTGAGAAATAAGAACTGCATGAACCGTTACGCACTCCCAGTTTTGTTCTGGGTACATAATACACTTGCAGACATGATTCATGACAGATTATTTTTGAAGGAAGCAGAACATCTTACAAGTTGCCCTTTGATGGGAATGTTCAAAGAATCATAGAAAGGTTTGGGTTAAAAGGGACCTTAAAAATCATCAAGTTCTAACTCTTCTGCCATGGGGAGGGACACCTCCCATTAGACCAAGTAGCTCAGATAATCTTTTGGTTTACACTGAGATTTTGCAATTTTCCTAGATTACCACTTGCACTGGTTACATCTGGATGAGAACAAATAAATGAGATTCACAGAAGACTTTTGCTTGCCAGCCTATTCATTTGGTCTTCAGATCATGAAATAAGAATAATAATAAAAAGGATAGTTTTACAAAATGATAGAGCATGTGAAATGAAATACTTTTTGGAATTACAGTTAAGAGATGCACAATAGGAAACATGTGACTCTGGAGAAAATTTGATAAGCCTGCAGTAGAGTGATGAATATATTGTATCTGAGAGAGTGCATCAATTTCTCTTGGTGAGGGTGTCACAGCAGATAGTAATGTGGTATTTGTTGGGCTGGAGCAATTTTAGCTTTAGTTTGAAGTTTGTTGTTCTTTCCCCCAGAAACATTGGTAACATTGCTGTCCCTCATTGATACGAGCATATGTTCATAATCTCTTGAGTTCTTTTAAGCTATCATGAACACAGTGTTCAATCAGCCCAAGCCAGCTCATTGCAGTCAGCATCAGTACCCTTCTTCTTTCTTCAAATAAGTATGTGAATCATTTTTTGTCACTCACATGAGCTCTGCATTTTTCCTGTATCCCTAAATGTTGCAGAGTAAAGTGGTTTCAAGTAAGATGTATTTTGAGAGAAGAGGGCTGAAAGGACATGAAGACAGTTCTTCCCTGTGATGGTGACTGCACTGGCAGGTGTTGCCCAGAGAGGTTGTGGAGGCTCCATCCTTGGAGGTACTCAGAAACCACCTGGACATGGTCCTAAACAGCAAGGACAATAGAGAAGATGATCTCCAGAGTTCTTTCCAACCTCAAGCTGTCTGTGGTGCTGTAATAAGGAGGCTTTTCCAAAAGCATGTGTAGATAAAGCTGAAGCCTCCAGTTACCTATTAGCTGAGAAGTGAGTGCCTCTGATGATGGGAGACGATTTTAGAAATGAGATGGGCTAATGCCTCCAGTAGTTAAATGCCAGTCAAGGACTGGGATAGCTTAGAGGAGCAGAAGATCTCTAGATGTGCTTCTGAATTTATTTTATGTAAATTTGTGCCCATAATGAACAAGGGAATGCTGCTCGCATGTCTGTGATGTGTATTTTAAGGTTGTCGGTATGCTTTCCCAGTTTGTGGTATGCAGTTCACTCTGCAGTATTATGACTTTTCTGAGCTTTAAAGTCTCATTTATTTAACTAGTACTTGGGAAGGTGATGGACTCTTCATACACACTGAACCATCTTAGGCCTGCTTTGAAAGATTCTTCGTGTAGTTGTCTGTAATGCTGGAAAGAGTAAGCAGCTACAGAAGCAAACTGGAAGAGCTGTTTTCTCTTTTCCTCTGCATGCTGCTACTAGACTTTTTACTTCAGGTGAGAAATTATGCGTGCATATTGAGATGGGCAGGAATCTCTTACACCTGGGAGGGGACTTTGGGAGGTGAAGTGATTTTGATTGTGCAGTGAAGGCAGAAGGTGAAGACACAGGAGTATTGAAGATGGGTAAAATGATAGGGTATTAAAAAAGCAGTAAGAATGGAAAAACTTCCCAACTTTCCTCCTGAGCTGGTGGTTGAAATCAGTGAGCAGCAGGGCAAGGACAGAGATTGAGCACAGAGTTAAGCTCCAAGGTTTTGGTTAGAAGCTTCCTCTGTATCTTTAATGTCCACCCATAAAGCATTTTGGTAAAGGTTGATGGAAGAGGGGGGAAACAGAAATTAATCTGTGGTGGACCTTGGGATAGAGAGACTGTTGCCAGTCAGGTGGTAGCTAGAGTGCCCAGACTTTTTCTGAGCTCCACTTTCTGCTTCTTTTCAGAGTGCAGTTGACCTGAAGTTGTGTGTCCATTATACCAGCCATTACCGTAAGTACACGAAGGTTGCCAAAAGATGAGGGAAATGCTGTATCTGATTCCTAAACTGATTTTTCAGAGTGCTTGAGAGCTTTTGCTCTGCAGTTATTTCAGTAGTAGTATATTGTTACGATTAACACCTTTCCACAGTGAAAGAGAAAACAATAGAATACTAAGACTAAGGAACCAAACCTGGACATTTTAGTCTCTCAGGCTTGCCACAGGGAGTCAAGGGCAGGAGTTGTACTGGCCTTAAATATATGTTAAGTGTATGTAGTTGTGAAATCAAATAATTTCAAATGAGCTTCGCTTTTCTTGTGGAAATTCAGCACTGGTCAGAAAGCGAGGTTAAAAGCTTTGCATTTCCTTTCCTAAAAAGTACGTTAGCAGAGATGTGGGTGATTTGAATGAACTGTGCAGATCTGCTGAGACCCTGCACACTTGCAATATGGCAGTCTGGGCTTTCTGTAGTAAGTGTAGAAATTCAGGTGAGTGTGGCTGTCAATTTAAAATGATCCATTTCCAGAGAAAACAGGGTTGTCCTCGTTAAGTTATGCATGATTTTTAGCTGGCACAGGTGAGTGCATACATTTACTTTAGAAATGTTGAAATTTTCTAGCACAGTTGTGTGGGGGAGGCATCCGAGCTACCTATTTCTAAAGTTTCCCCATGTATGTTACAAGAGGTGTTGTTTACAGCACAGGCACAGAGTCAATGGTTAACAGGCAAGGGCAGGAGAGAGAATCTGAAAATTGACTGGGTGGAGGCTTTATCCGAGGGTGACTTTACAAGCACCCCAAGTTTAGTCACTCCTGGCAAGGCTCTGCCCTGCTTAACCCAAGGTCTGATGTCTCAGGTTATTTACACTAACCAGCTCACTTCTTTGTAACTCTGACGCACCCAGAATGAAAACTGGGTGAGACAAAGGAGTGTTGTAACAGTCACACAGATGATGGCCCAAGTGAAAGGAATTGCCTTAGAGGAACTACAGAAATGCTGCAGCTTGCTGTCGAAGGTGAGACTTCTCTCTGAGATTTGTGGAGAATTTATATTCTTGTATCTTGGGAAATGTAATATTGGGAAAGAAAAAGCACTGTCATTTCACTTACCATTTTTGGTTGCTTCACAGAAAAGCAACCAATAATGATATTTTTCAGGATGGGTCTTCAAACAGATTAAATTGAGATCACAGCCTACATACAAATGCCAGAAAAAAAGCCATGTGACTTATGATACATGACAGAATCATAGTTAAACCAGGATACAAGTGTTGACATAGACTATGGCAGGAATTATATTGATTTTAGAAAATAATTAGCACGTCTTCAAGGGGCATAATAACAGGGGGCTTTTTATCTACCTTAAAAAGGGATAGAACTGAACAGAAAAACAGACAAACAGAAAACCCCCACAATCAGTGTATAGTTTGGAGTTTCCTTTCTGTAAAAGAACCTAGGAAAAAGCAAATGAAACTCCAGAGAGGCTAACAAAAGATACCTGAGACAAAGAGGATCTTTCTGAGGAAAGAGTAAGATATCTATTAGTCCTCCAAAGGAGTGCTGAGGGAAGAGGCAACCTCTGAGATTATCTGATGAATCTGTGGAAGGACAGATTGCTCTTTTCTTAGGCACATGGGTAGAGGTTTCCTCTCTGCCTGACACTCCTGTATTTAGGTTTCAGTCAAGCTCTCAAAATGTCTAGTCTGGTAGATGCTTTGACTTCAGTCCCTTGGGGAAGCAGAGGGTAAGGTGGCCACTGCGGAGGGAGCTCTTCCATCCGGCAGGAGTAGGACAGGATCCTCCCAAAAGGTCACCGCAAAGGGGGAGTCATCCCCTTGGTGACTTCACATCCCTGTGACAGGTCTCTTGCCATGGGGATGAACTTTTGGCTTTCTTGAGCTAGCAGGACACACTGGTGCCTTTTCCAAAGGGCCAGAGAGCAGAGCTTGGGTGCTGGTGCTCACTGCAGTGTTTGCCATTGGACTGGTGAGCCAGCAGGCAAGCCAAGGTGAGCAGGGCAGGAGGGAGCTGCATGCAGGCCTTCCTGAAGGGTTATGGCCTTCATTCCTTCTCCCAGGCAAGTCCCTTCTTCCCAGCGAGTAACCAGGGGACAGAGAGAAGTGGAGTTGCTACTTGCTTTAGGGGAAGGAGGGATGTAAACGGTATGCTCTAAATGCAGGTATCCATTTCTTCTTACCCTCCAAATAGAGCAGAGACTGCTTCTTCTTCCAGAGAAAAGATTTCTTCTCTCATGGTTGGATGAGTCCACATCCTTTTCATGGAACACTTAAGGCATTCGTCTTCTCTTCATGCCAGTCAATAACGAGCCCCAGAGTGTTCCACAAACACCACTGTGATAGTTTTCTTTTCCCCTCCAGTATTTGGTCTTCAGGCACCCCATGGAGAGTTTTTAAATCTTTCATTCTCTTACTCTGTTTTCTTCCCAAACAGAGAATGAAACACCCAGGGATGACTTTTGCCCTGGATACTTGTGTTCAAAAAAGGAACAGTACAGCTGTCAGCAGTAGTTCAACATTTACAAAGCTCTCTTTCTTTTGCCTGTTAGTAGTGAAAATCAAGACTGCATAATCACTAAACAAACAGCACGGAGGATGCATATATACTTCTGGGTTGTTGTGGGTTTTCTGCCTTGTTAATAAGGGCAGAAGGCTCATCTTTAAAAGACAGGAAATTACATAATGAATTCGTTAATACGGATAGTATCTTCCACAGCACGTATTTCAAGAGATTACATAAAACAGCCGTAGGGAGATCTTCTGCTTTCTCTAGCTTAAAATGCTAGTGCTCTCTTGAACTAGTTTTACTTGGTCTGGATAGTAATTATATGCAAACAGACTCCTGCCCAATCACCAGTGAAGTTAGGAATTGAACAAGTACACTTTAAATGTGACTATTTTACATGTTTCCTAAGGAATAGCTATTTCTTGGATTTTAAATTGATGAAGTAGGATGTAAAAAATACATGGGGGAAAAAAAAAACAAACTGGAAGTGATTGCTGCTGATAGCATATCCTAGAATAGTTACTGAAGCTAATACATTAGAGATTCCTCTCCCTACACTCCATAGCATGGCACTGCTACAGAATTAAGGCATCTACAGGGGGAAGCAGAGTCTGCAATTCTTGCGAGCTTCCAGAGAACACACAAGTGCTTCCAGAAGTAAGATTTCACACTTGCTAAATGGATGTTTTCAGCTGAGGTATGTGAACAATAGCAAAATGCTTCTAGAGATGGATATTCTGTAATACTGTCATGTAAACCATATCACAGGCTAGAAACAGAATGGAAAGAATTGCATACTTGCTTTGTGCATACATGCAAGATAGCAAGTTTAAGTCAAAAACTTTGGGTTATGTTTCTGAAAGGGTTCACTAATGATGCTGCGATCATTATTTTCGTACTAAAATACAAAGTTTTGTCTTAATTGTATTGCTGTCAGATTTCAAGTTACTGTTTTTCAATGTAATTGATCTGCAGCAGTCTTAATTTTTTTTCTCCTGTGTATTTTCCTGCTGCAATACAACCTCATGTGATTGCTTGGCAACTATAAATCCAGTTATATTTAATTTAGATCTTCTAGATGTAGGTATGCATTTACACATA
>JAOEHY010010317.1:19385-37826 GCA_025447955.1 Psilopsiagon aurifrons
TCAGAAAGTCCTTGGTCAGAGTAAACATTACTGAGCAGCAACTGAAAACATCAGTGTTATCAGCGCTGTTCCCAGGCGGAAAGTCAAAACCACAGCACTGCACCAGCTACTAAGAAGGAAAAAATGACTGCTACTGCTGAACCCAGGACAACACTAAACCCTAAATTTGTATTTAGTTTTTAAGTGTAATGCTTCTATTTGCATTTGAAGAAGGGCTTGTATGCCTGAAAGATTTGGCAGACTTACAGGAAGATGAATTTGAGAAATTCCTTGCACATCATTGGTAACATGCAGGTGAAATATAAAACAGTGTTCATTTACCCCTACAATCTAGAAGAGGATGGAGATGAGTCTTCACTTTAAACTGGTTATTCAACATTCTTTCTGATGGCATTTATTTACAAATAAGAGCTCTCTTCTCACCATTTTGCCTTTGTTGCTACAAAGGACTCAAGGAACTGCTGGTGTTGTCAGACCAGAAGACATCACAGCCAAATGAATTCCAGCCTTACCCGATCTATTTTGATAACACTGGCAATTCTACTACAGTATTATCACCGCCAGAGCTATGGGCAATACTACTGCTGCTGTCACTCATGGAGCACCAAAATGAGGTAGATGTGTACAGCCTGTCAATGCTTCCTAAACCCGTTTCTCCTATGTTCTTCTCTGCATCACCAATGACTCTAAAGCATCCCTACTGCATGGAAGAAGTCTATTTATGGATCATGGTATTCAGGTCTTACTGATAACCACCTTTCTGCAGATACAGCTAATGACAGCAGTGCTTACCATCAGGATAAAACACAGAGCATGGTAGGCACCAGTCCCTTCAGAGGCCAGGTGAGCAGAGGAAGCTCCTGCCTTCTTCCCCAAGGCCTTTCTGTTAAAGAAAGGGGACGACGCCGATCTTCCCTCCGGGGCTGACCCGGAGCCCTGGCTACCCCTTCTCCTCCCCGGGCCCTAAACTCGCCGCTGCCCTCCCCTCCAAGCGTGAAGGACCTTCCTTCGGTCGCAGCGGCGCAAAGTACAAGGGGAGGTGCCGCAGGCTGGCGGCGGGGCAGGGCATGCCCCGGCCGGCCCGGCCCCCTCGCCCGCCTCACGCGGGACGAGGGTGTCCCACAGCCACCCCGCCCCTCCAGCTGCCGCCACCTCCCCTTCGCTGTTGGCTCCGCAGGGCGGGAATGGCGGCTGTCCCCGCCCCTGAGGCAGCGCAGTGCCCCGGCAGGCCCCACCCCGCTGCCTCCCCGGCGGGGCGGGAAAGGGCGGCCCCGCAGCCGCCCTATAACTCCCCGTTCGGGGGGCGGGAGGTAGCGGTTCCTCGGGAGCGGGATGGAGCCGGGAGCGGCAGCACGGCACCCCGCCGGGGCGCGCTCGCTGGGCAGAGCCCTGGCCGGTCCCCGCCCTCAGGAGTGCCCCGGGGGCCCCCCGGCCCCCGGCGGCGGCTCGAAGGCCGAGGCGCGGGTGCTGGTCATCAACACGGGGGGCACCATCGGCATGGTGCAGGACGACAAGGGTGAGGGGGCCCCGGGGGGAGCTGGGCCGCGGGGGGGTCCCCAGCAGGGCGCGCTGGAAACCGGCCCTGGCGTGGGGTGCTGGCGGGCGACGCGCCGGGGGATGCGCCGTTTGTTGGAGGCCGGGGCTGCCGCTTCTTTAACTGAGCAGCCGTGCTTTGTGGCCTCTCTCCCTGGCGCGGTTTGTGGTTCAGCATCCTCGGGTTTCTCGTAACTGGTACGAGCGACGCCAGAAGAGTGTGTGCCACCTTCTAATCCTCTGTTCCTACCAGCTGGTTATTTCGGTGGCTTAGTTGATAGGCATCCTTCTGACAAGTGAGCCTCACAGCTAGTCAGAGCAGGTTTCGGCGGAGGACAACGTGTTTCCTGAAGCATGAGTTCTCCCCTCTGCGCACTGAAAATGAAACAGGCTTAATCGTACCGTCCATGCGGTCTTTTTTTAGTCCTAAAAGATCACGTGCCTCGCATTCCCACTGGGAAGAGCGTGGGCTATTGGAGGTGATGGCCGTGTCAAGGATTTTCAAATAGTGACCTGACAAGCGGAGCTGATGCAAGAGAGGCAGCATGAATAGGTGCTGCCAAGTGTCCTAGAGAGTGAGATCAGATGCAGCATCTGTGCACACGTGCCTCTGGGCAGGCTGCTGCTGCTCTTCAACCAGCTCTTGACTTCCTCATTGAGGAGTCCTACTTTACTGAGCGAGGGCAAGACTTACATTGATGAAAAGGCCGGACATGTCAAACGTCGTCCCACCAGCTGAAAAGCGTTTAAGTTTCAGTATGGTGCTGGCGTTTTACACAGAAGCTTCTTGGGTATACTTACAGGTATATGCTGTGTTTTCAGGTGCCCCTAAAACTGAACATCAGCAGGTAGGTGCCTAGACTCACCTAACACCTCCTCAGGACCCCAGTCAAGATGCTAGTTGAAGTGGCACCTAGGCACCACAAAGCCATTACTCAGTAGGCACACATCCCAAGGGATGCCAGAAGCATCAGCTAGCTAACGTATCTGGGAAAAGGAATGGATTTTGGCCGGCTCTGACTTGCTGCAGGGCTGTACATTTGCCAGCATTGGTATAAAGGGAAAAGGGGGGAGGGAAGCTGTCCAATTTTGATGAAAATCTATTCAATTTTCTTTTTCCTTCACTTGAAAGGCAGTGGAGCATCCCAGGGCTTCAAGAGCCTGTCTGTGTAGGTTTAGAAGCACAAGTACTTTGTGTTCCCTGCTACAGAATTTCAAGCCTCTGCCTGAAATACACAAGAGGCTTTGCCTCAGAGCTTCCTAGACTGGTTTGTTGGGTATTTTTCTAATACATACCCTTCCTTCTCAGAAGACGGTGTCTGGTTGATCCTTATTATTGTAGGGAAGATGCTCTGTGGGGCTGTTCTGCTTCAGTTTTGATGGCTGCCATCTTTGTGTTTATCAAAGTTGTAAAAAAAAAGGCTATATTTCATATAACATGTGTTGACTTTCCTCTCTCTAAATTGTTTATACTGAAATAATTTCCTACTTCTACTGACTCAGCTTCCTAAACACCTTTTTAAAGCAAATAAATTGAAATGACGTGTCTCATTCTTTTATAAATTAACTCTTTTTATTTTCTTCTGCTTAACAAGAGTCAATCATTAAAGCATGTGCAAACAATCTTGTAGTTATGATCCAATGATGCTGATTTGCTACATCCTGGTAAGTTTCAGCCTGCTTTTCATGCACAGACCTAACAGCAGAGCAGCCAGAGTACTTCTTTTAGAACATCTGGCAGTCTTTAGCATTCAGATAGAAGCTGGTGAAAGGAAAGGCAACATGCTTCAAAGGAAAGAACAGTAGATGCACATTTCTTTTATTAATTAATGAATAGAAAATGCCTGTTTACAACCATACCTAGAATTACAAGTGTTTTATTTTAAGCAAGGTGGAAAGTAAGTAGCTTTTTTGAGCTGAATGAAACCAGCGTCTAATAGCAGCAACTGCTCAGAGTAAAGGGATCAAGCTAGGTTTCTACCTAATTTCTGTCTAGGCTTACAAGCTTTTTTATAGCCTTTCCACTTGCTGGGAGAAGATGGTTTCACTCTTAAAATCTGACAGTTTTGAGAGGGCTAATGTGTTCTGCAAGGAATATGTTCCTGTGCAGAGCAGCACCCATATGCAATACTGATAAAATCACATTCCCTGGGCTCACTGTATATGTATGGAGTGATTATTTATCACCATGACACCTGGTTGCAAACCTCCTACAGCGGTTTTACAGTTGACCTATGCACGTGTGGCCTCTCTGGCATGTCTTGGACCTCTTGGACTTTCTGCACACCTACAGGTTACTGTGCAGGAGTAATATCAGAGGATAGCTAGTCTGTTTCTGTGTGTGAGCTGAGTGACAACCAGGCTCAGTTGCAGACTCTCACTATTCATGTTTTTGCTGTCAAATAATGCATCTCAGTGCATTTTTTAAATTTCTTCCTTCTGTTTCCTATGACTTGCTTCCTCCTACGACAGCCTCTTTTGGCATATTGGTAGCTCATTTCAGAAAGACAGTCTTACTGCTGTCATTAGTGGGGTTACTGTGCTACTAATCTTTGCATCAAATTTGTGCTCACGTTTTCCTGGCTGGTACCTTCAGGAAGATTTAACGTGAAATATCGAGAAAAGGACCACCCAACAAATACAAGTATAACTAAGTGAAGTGCCATAGGAAGGTTACTTCTCTTGAAATAGTCTGCCTGGGTTACTCAGTTAATTATGTGTCTTTTGTACACATACTAGACTACCAAAGGACTGACTGCTGTAGTCCAAACCTTTTTCTGTTTGAAACCTATCTGCATTTCTGAAAGCTCCAGCTACTGCAACTGCAGAAATCAGTATTTTGGAGAACACTTTCTGCTCTTTTGCCTTTGCAAAGTATAGTTGTTACCTTTGGGATCTGGCACTGTAGATGTATGTGCCATGTGTGTTGGTAATCCTATAAGTAAAAACTGGTTTAGTGAAGTTCTTTGTATTCTATAGCATGGAGAGTTTTTTAGGATTCGGGATGATGACTTCAGCATGCATTATGCTCCTTCTCCACAGTGCTTGTGGTTTCTCAGGTGCCGAGCCCCACAGACACAGCTGCATCAGACTTTATTCAGCTCCATCTTCTCTGCTGCAGTACAGGTTGTAGGATGTCTCCATTGGCAAGTAACTATAGCTTACCTATGGAATCAGGGTGAAAAGCAGTCTCCTTGACTGGAGATAACACAGAACCATCCTTGTTCTCAATCACAGTTGCTTGTTTGCTGTTCTGCCTTTGTCCATCTGCTTTGTGATGCTGGGGACTGGCCAGCTAAAGAAGGAGAGGACAGAAGCTGATGGGAGCTGTTTGGACAAATTGCACAGGCTGCCTCTTCTCTGCAGGATTGAAGTTGCTTCATATACTTGGTTAACAAGCTTGGCTCACAAAAAATGTTTTCCATGCATAATAAAGTAGAAGTATTCTTAAAGCAGTTGCACTTGAATTGGCCCATGTTTGCTTCTTGAAGCTGTAAAGCAGAAATGCATGCATGCGTTTAGGGGACTGCATAGGTTGCAAGTGGGCAACATTCTGCAGAATGTCTTAACAAAAAGGTTTAAGTTCAGTGGAAGCAATTACAGAAAAGTCTTGACAGATTTGTGATTAAGAGATGAGGAACTGCTATTTATAGAGGAGGGATTTAAGAATCTTAACGTACATCAGCTTCTGGTTCCTGGAGCAAATACAAAAAGTAAAGAGTCTAATCCATTGTCAATGTTCAGAGCAAGATGAGCATTGGCCAAACAAGCATAATCAGAAAATACCCAGAAAACACTTGAAACTGGACTGAATTTCAGAGCCAAAATGAATCTGTGCCCAAGAACAGCAGAAGTGGCAATTTATGACTAAGCTAGGAACATCCTTAGTAGGAAACGCAGGGATTATAGCTGAATGAATGAAACAACCAAAGCTTGAAAGCGTGTTAAGTGTATTTTGTAAAACAAAGTATTCTGGCAGGAATCCAAGCAAATCCACTCAAATCTGTTGCCATCCTGTGCAAAAGTTTTCTATGAGGAGGTTTGCTACTTCATTTAAGGCAAGCCAGGAAGGAGATTAGGGAGTTCTTAAGGATTTTTCTGTCAGTTTGGAAAGTAAATGGGTAAATGGAAAAAGAAATACTGCTGAAAATACTCTGTGGTTTGGAGTATTTATTGTTTGAAGGTGAAGCAAAAAAAAAAAAAAAAAGAAAATGCTAACTTGGATGAGAATCATGTTCAAAACAAACAGAAGAACTAGGAAGTAGGGCAGGATTACCTGGCTTCAAATTAGGAACAACTAGAGCTAGCAGAAGTAGGATAATGTGGTTTGAGAGTTTGTTTGCCATCTGAGTAGGTGGTATAAAACACATTCACTGCAATTAAACTGAACTGGACAATAAGACTAGTAGGATCTTGAAGTCAAGAAGGAAGTGCCTCTGATGGAAGTTCCTTGAATGAAAAACATCCCAAAAAATCAGATTTAAAAAAAACGGGGTGGCTTTTGACTGTGGATGCCAGGACTGTTGCTATCATTTCTGAAACAAGGTACTGGGAGATGGGATGCAAGTTAGATCCACAAGTGCAGTCACTTCTATGATGCTGAGGATTGTAACATCGAAAATGTACATGTCTGGCTAAGAGAGAACGGCGTGTAGATGCCTTTTGAAATACTTGGTTGTAACCAGGACACTTGCAGATCCAGTGAACACTAAATGTTCTTAGGCTAGTTTAAGGGACAGAAGACTTATAAAATTAGGCCTGAAATTAGGGCCCCTACCACAGAGAAAGACACCATCATGACCAGGGAAAGGGTGAACAGACCTGAAGATGCATCCACATATTTTACTTTTTCTATTCAGCAGCTTATGCACATTCTCTACCTCATGTCAACTGAGATGCTTAGTCATAAACCCTCTAGTGGAAAGTATCTGTTCAAGAGAGTGATTAGAGCACTTAAGACTCTGGGAAGCTGCTGTTTCTCTATCTCTACATACAGATAGAGAATCTGTATCAATGTGCAGTACCTACTGTGGGGTTTGATTTAGCTTTTTTTTCTATTTATTTTTTTCTCTCTGGAGATGCTATTGCCATTGCTAGACATAACATACAGCTTCCTACTACTACTTTGATGTTTGTGCCAATGTAGGCTAAGAATTTGTAAATATCACAAGTTGATAGTACAAAGTAATGTTCAGTGTTTTGTAAGTCTTCTACCTCTTTTTCTGCCACAGGTAGAGAACAGCTGTGGCAAATAGGAAAGAAAGTGGTAGCTTTTTTGCTACAGTTGCAAAAATTGGCTTCCTGCCGTTACTGATGATTGGTATTTGCACACAAAACCAGGTAGAATATAAATATTTCAAATGGAGGAGATTTGTAACATTGTTTCTCTTAAAATATGGTTTTATTTAAGTCAAGAAAAGTATAACTGTACAGAGATTTATTGGTTATATCTGATTTTTGTGTTCTGAAACTGTGTAACTTGACTTCTTCCTTCCTTACTGTGCCACTTGTTTCCTTTCATCTGTATGCCATTATTGACTTCCTTTATTCTTTATTTTCAAGGGCTTGCTCCTGAGGCAAATAAATTAGTAAGCAGCTTGAAAACAATGCCAATGCTGCACGATGAGGCATATGCCCAGGAAACAAAACTGAACAGCTTCCACGAATTTCCAGAAAACACACTGGTGCTCCCGTAAGTATGTTTTCTTTGGGGAGTGGAAGGGTTAGAAAGTATCTTGTTAATCTTCAGGTAATTATATCACCAGACTTTAAATGTGAGGAATCCTTTATGAGATTAGCAAAAATGCTTATATTGACTTAAAAGGAAAAAGCCTGTTGTGCCTGTTTTGATATATTTGCAATGAAGTGTTTTACAACTGTTTGAGAAATAACTTCTAAATTAGGCAACAAGTAACCATTCTGGTAGCTTAGTCCTGCATTTTATTCTTGTATTGGGTATTAATTTGCTACTGTGCAAGCATGCAAACTTTCTATAGAAACTAAGAAAATGGTATATACAGCTCTGTGTGAATTACCTTCAGCATATGACTGAAAAAGTAGCATCTAATTAAAGCGCCTGTGAATGGGTCTCATGCTTTAATTGTGCAGGCCTTCTGGTTTTTAAAAAAACCTAAAAGCTGATTGTCTTTTCCAAATTTATGCAACATTATGGTAATAAGTGATGGGCTTATGATTAATCTGCATCGCTTCTTAACTGTTGGACAATGATTAATAAGCTTATAAGTTTTATTTAGAGGGCAGTATGCTAATCTGAGATATTCCTCAGCTGTGCTGAATGATTGTACCCCTGTAAACATGTTAACTTTGCACAAAGGATGATTTTACACAGTCATTCAAATATTAATGGATCTATAGCTGTTTTGCTATAAAAGTAAAAATGGATATTCTTTCATCTTTAAGGAGAAAATCAGGACATACAAAGAAATCGTAAGGTTTATTAATTTCTTTCTATTTTGTATCGAGGTCTCTGTGTAAAGCTTTTAAAAGTAGCCACTTAAAAGGCAGATGGCAAGAAAAAGGGGAAAGGGAAAGGAAATGAACTGGCTGGTGGAATAGTATTGATATGAACGTGCAGTTTGTGTTAAATGTGATGGTAATTCTAAGAAAAATGTATCTCTTACAATGCTGTGTCTGTAACTGAACAACTTTTAAAGACTTTAAGAGATTTGAAATATAACAAAACTGCAGTAATATACCCGTTTGAATCCTAAATGTAGCTCTTCTGGCACATCTTTCCCATAAAGGGCAGGAAAGCTTAAAACAATCGTTCCCATCAAAACCTGAGGTTTAAAAACCAATCTTGTCTTGTTTTTTTGGCTCTGCTGAGTGCCGTTTCTGGAGGTTGGTCATGGCAATAGGCCATTTTCTCTTTCGTGCTAGCCCAGTGATATTTTAACTAGGAGGCTGAGAAATTTTGTGTTTCTGAGGGAAGAAAACAGGGGTGTTTTGTGAACTTTGTATATTTGTGCGATGACCTTGACCTAAGAGGAACAGTATGATGTCTTTTTAGAGAGAGGCATCAGAAGTCGTAGACTGCATTCGTCTCTGGTGTCAGTATGTTGTGTTTTATTTAAATGTCACATCCTCAGGGGAGCTTTCTTTTCACAGATTTTCAACTGACTTCCAAAGTTACTCTTAGCATGTGTGAATGTGATGTCCAGCAAGGCAGTTTTTCATATGAAGTCTAACTTCTTAGGTACAGTATGTCAGCTGGTATGAAAACCCCCCTACACATTGTTTAAATGCTCTCTATGCTGTACACAACTGTCTTGCAGGCCTCAGAAATGGAGTAGGTCTGCAGATTTTATTAGCTGATGAATTGATAATTGACTCTTGGGTTTGCATGTTTTATGTAGCTATAAATACATACATAATAGCAAGTGGGGACAAAACAGTCTTGCAAATGCAAGGTAATCAACTTCTCTGTGCACTAATCACCTGATTTCTTTTACACATCCGTGTAATATTCTGGTCTTTTCTGAAGCCTCTGACTGTCTTCCGGTATAAATGTTGAAGTATCTATCACAGTTACAGCTGGCAGGGAACTTTCCATCATTCAGGCAGTGGAAAAGCATTAAGAATGCTCTGAAGGTGATCCTGTTAACCATGCTCCCGATGGCTCTGCCTGGAAGAGTGAGTAGAAAGGGCAGAGCTGGCCTGCTAGCAGTTTTTTGTTAGCTGTTCATTGGCCACTGCATTGCTAGTTAAGAACACATTCCGAGTAACATAAGAATGGGTGAAAATGGTTGATATTTTATCCTCTTCCAAGTTTCAGAAAGATAGCAGAAAATAGTAATAGTAAGGATTTTTTATTATGCCAAATCTTAACTGCCAAGTTGACTTCTATGTAGCTGATTTTATTCTGAGAGGTTATAAAGTAAATGTGGAGAATTGAACTAGTTTTGTGGGGTATGAAACACATGCTTTGTACGCAGTCCATCTGGCTGGCAAATCAAAGGTCTTTGAAGAGTCCAATTTCTTGTGATTGCCAGATGGAGAAAGGGAGACCTATGGTCCCTGGAGGCAGGAAGAGCAGACAGCGTGCCTAAACCTGGGACGATCCCACTGTGATTCCGTAGCCATCATCACCTTTGATATGTCTCCTCCAAATGGGATCATGTACCTTTTTAAGTTGAGTGTCTAGACACTCTTTTAATCTTTGGTCTCCATCTGCTGGGCAACACACTGCATGAGGTTTGAAAGTATTACATTCCTCAGCCTGACAGGTACTTTATCCTATTGCCTGACTATTTGGTTTTGTTTTGGTTGGGGTTTTGTTTTGGTTTGGTTTTGTTTTGTTTTCTCTTGCATAGTTCGTTTGTCTTGTTTTTATTCTACTTAGAGCAGTATTTTCCCAGCTGTCAAGGTTGCACTTGTGGCCAGTAATTGGTAGCCAGTGAGTTGTTTATATTCCTGAGGCCTTGTTTTACACCTACGCCAGTATTTTGCTACCTTTTCTACTATCACATGTGTAAACTCCACATCATAACAAGAGACAGATAGTACCATATAGCAAACTTTAATAACACGGTGACAACAGGCCTAATAGGCTGGGCTGGGGTTTGACAGAGTTAGCCTATTACTAGTGAAGCAACAGTCTACTTGAAGATCTTAACTAACCAAGAGAGCTTTTTCTGTAATCTGAGGCCAGAGTAACTGAGAAGAGTGGGTATTCTAAAGGCCACAAAAATGAATTCCAGACATAACACTCTTAAGAGAAGGTATCCTTTGTGTTAGGGAAGGTTATCTATTTATATTTATCAAAGGAACAAAAAGTTGTTGCAACTCTTCTGTTGACCCCCTATAAAACTCGGGAGCTTTATAGGTTCCTCTCATTAGCTTGTGAAGGATTTTTAAACCTTAGGGCTTTGTATCAACTTTTGTTAGAACTCAGTTCCAAACTTAAACAAGTAAGTCTGGGTTCTTCTTTTCTGTCTTTAGTTTTGCCAGTCCCTCTCCACCTCTCAAATTATATTTATTATTAAATTAAATTTAAGGATTTGTGCTTTAAACCACATCAACCTATGAATTTATAAGATTGGAACTTAATGTTCCAAGTTGAAGACCATTTTTTTCCCATAGACTTGGGGGATGGGGAAGAAAAAAGTGAAAACTACTGATTCAAAGAAAAAATGAGATGCAATGAGCTGATATTACTCTAATAATTACTTTCTTTTTTTTCTAATTCTTTTTCTTAGTGTCTCTAAGCAAAACAAAAGGATTTTTTACACAATCCTGGAGCTCTCGCCACTGCTTGATTCTTCCAACATGACTCCAGAGGACTGGGCCAAAATTGCAAAGAAACTTGAGGTACTATGGTGAGGGATAATAATTCATTTATTGCTTAAACAGAACCATCAGTTTATCAAGTATACTTAGCAAGATAAAACAGTTCACTGGTGCTATACATATGGTATATATTTATTTAAAATGCAAATGTTATGTGCCTTGCTTAGTTACTTGCAAAGTAACAAGTGTTTACTTGTAAGTGTGCTTACAAGGCCTGCCAAATTTTTTGCTTTTGAAAATGTGGTAAACTCACTAAAGTTTCATAGTTCATGAATAAAGTTGTATAGTACAGAATTATGACACAATAAGCCAGGTCATAATTCTGTACAAGAAAATTAATAGGAAAATTGCAGCTATGATTGAATGAGGTATGTAGTATGTAGGTTGATACATTGTAAAACATTGACTTAAATTCACTGTCCAAAAACATTGAATAAAATCCTTAGCTGTAGGTGACTTAACTGAAGGTGGTTTAATTGCACATCATTTCAGTATTCATATAGCTTACTAGTTGGCTATTGATGTAGGAAATAATTTCAAGTCTTTATGCCTTTCTTATACTGGACACAGATGGACTTGACTAGCTTTGGCTTTGCAGCCAATAGAAAAATGCTCTCATGGTTAGGTTTCCCACACTGGGAAATGTTTAAAGCCTTGGATATTTCTGCATGTATAGATAAAATTCATGACATCCTTCTCTAGCATCAGAAAAACAGCATTTCTGTCCCTGTGTCTGAACTTAGCTATGTGCTTTTAAGAAAGCAGAAATGTGAAATATTTAAAATACTTCACACCAGGAGTTCATATGTAGCTGTTAGAAATAAATAACCATGGGCCTACTAAGATACTGCTCTTCCATTTCTGCTCACTCTGTGATAGTGGGATTTATAGTGTAGATTTCCTTCTTCAGCCAAGCCATAGCAATGCATGCAAACAGTGTAATAACACAGGGAACGATGCTGAAGATTCAGGGAAGAGTCCTTCACCCTTAGGTCCTCTAGTCCTGGAACCACGAAACTAGGGATGATGCTACTCCCATTGAATTCATCTTGGCTGGCCAGGAGGAGATGGTGTATAAGTGGAAATCCTCTAGGATAGAGCAGGGCTACAGCTAGGAAAAGCCCATGGCCAAGAGTAGGAGGTGTCAATACCATGCTGAACAGGAGAGATTTTACCTTTATTCCTTAATGACATATTAGTTTTATTACAGAAAAAGTGTTTCTTTCTTGTACATGGAATGCAGCTTCTCTGTATGTAGAAATACCCAGTTTGTGTCATCCAAGTGAAATGTGCTGAGAAAAGAAAAAAACCCCAAACTTCTTCAACTGTCCACCTTATATAGATACTTCTACTTCACGTTCGTCTTAGACACATACTTAGCAAAGCTTTGTGCTTTGTGCTTTTGACTGTCCAGCTGACATTCTGAGGTATTTCTGTGGGACATCTCCTTATTAGCCAGCCTAATCTTTTATATTATGAAGTTTAAAGCAGGCTATGTTCTTTCATGTCTAATAAGGTACATAATATTTGTGAGCATACTGGTTGAGTTAAAGAAGACAAGTTGCTATTTCTGTGATCTTAGGCCTTCTTGAAACTTACCTTGTTACTGCATTGTTGAATATCTATAGCATGCTTTTTGCATCATTCTGTAGTTTGCACTACAGAAAGATCTTGCAACACTGGCTGTTGTTCAGCTGGCTAACTTGTTAGAGATAAACAGAAATCCCCTGAAACTTCCAATAGGTAACAACGTGTGGGCATGAGTAATAGTGAAGAAATAGCAAAAGAACGAGTAGAAATCTGCAGGTGAGTTTGGAGGTGACCTTATTATCAGGAGATGCCTGAGATTCAGGAGATGCCTATGTGACTACCATAGCATAAGAAGTATAATTAGAAAGAAATCATGTTCAAGTCTATGGCACACCCATTTTTGTTCCACACTGGCACTTCATAGATCTGCTTAAACTTCTGTGTAATCCTTTCCATTTTCCCAAATTACATCAGAGACATCACTGTCTCTCCCTACAGTGTTTACCACTTGCATCACTCATGGTAAACATCAACTCAAAATTGAGGAGCCAATTCCTTTTTCCTCCAAAAGCCTTTATTCTAACAGGATGAGCTGTGTGATTTATGTCTTAACATTAAAAAAAAACTCCTGTGTGCAACTGTATGTAGATTGAAGTTGTTATAAAATTACTTTGTGCATCTGCATATGCCTGATAGTCTAAGGGACTTCTCAAAAACAAGCAAGTACATTAACGACCAAGAAGAAGCCTCTTCATATCTTTTTGTTGCAGTCGAGTACTGCTCCAGAAGGGATGACTTTTTAACAGAAGAGGGCACTCTTACACTGGCAATTTGCCTGTCTGCCACCCGGATTAAATGGATTTTTTTCTATATGCTATGATAGCCTTGCTTTGCCTAATCTGTTCCTGTAAATGGTGTAATCCCTCAAGTAAAATCGGCATCAAGGAATCAGACTATACGACTAATTTGCATATGTTAACATTACTGTTTAAAGCCATTGCTAAGCTTTTCTTAATTAGCAGTCTTCTGGTTTTAAAATGCTGCATTAATATGTATACATAGAAAACCCCCTTTGACTGTTCCGTAATTAGAATTGCTGGCTGTAGTGCTTAGTGTCCTGTTAACCCTTAATTGCTTTCAAACTGATAACTTTAGGAGGAATTATGTGTGTAGCACCCTTTAAAGTATTGTGCTGTTGCTTGTATCAGTGGAAGTGATGCAGTATGTAGTTCACTTGCTGATGCCAGAGCATTGCTCTAACAATGTGAAAACTTCTCAATCTCCAGGAGCACTACGAAAAGTATGATGGTTTTGTGATCCTTCATGGCACTGATACCATGGCCTATACAGCTTCAGCCTTATCCTTCATGTGTGAGAATCTGGGTAAAACTGTTGTTCTGACAGGATCTCAGGTAACAGACATAATTTGAAGGTGAAGTCAGAAGACTCATTTTTGGTTTTTATATGCAAAACTAGGTAGTATCCCGACTGTCACTGTACAGTTAAGTAGTGCAGGGCAGGCCTCTGGCCGGGGTGAATGGTCACAATGCTGATAGAAATTAGTGAGAATTGACAGGCTCACCAGCTGAGGATCTGCCTCATAATTTTATCATTAATGACTTTACAACTCTGTACCAAATCAGACCAGTAGTTCATTATGGCTGGGGCCAGATGCTTCAGAGAAAGATATAAGAGGCTGTCATTGGCCATTGTGTATTAATCGGTTTATATGAGAAGCATCTTTCCAGCCTCAGGTGGCTGCTGGTTGTTAGCTGTCTTTTTTTCCTTTAAAACCCCGAGGCTTACTACTTCTTACTTCATCAGTTGTTATCTTGTTGCATTCTTTATGGTTTTTTTAATAATCCCTAAGCATTAGATGCATTTTTGATCATTTCTGTTCCATCGGACATGGTGTGTTTCCTTTCCTCTAAAGACCATATTTGTTAATTTTCATTCTCTCAGCTGGAGATCAGCTCTTTGCATATTGTCTGAGGGGGAGGGGTTGTCTTACTAGTATAGCTTGCTTGAGTGTAAAATATGGCTCTAATCACAAAGAAGAGACGAAACATCACACTGTAGAATTCCCCTCCCCATCTCATAACTTCCTTTTCACATGTGGTCTATTTGAAGTCAAAATACAAAAGTCTGGGAAGGAGTAGGCTCCCACTTACTGTCTTGACATGGGGCAGTTGTGTTACATCATATTCAAGGTTTTACTTTCTTTTTGGCTTTATTGTTTGGAGATCTGCCTGACATATGATCTAGCAATGGAGAATGCGTTTTTTTTTCATTGCTGAAAGATGCTCTGACTCTGTTAATAAAGAGACAATCTGAAAAGACGTGGAAGTCATCACTCAGCAGACCAAATTTCTGGTTTTAATCTTGTCCTTTTCTGTCAGTTATAACCTGCTGGCTCAGTTTTTCAACACTATGTGGAAGGATGGTGCAAAAGAGCTGTTGTGAAGCCTGTAGTGGCAGTTCTGCATCATTTGGGGCTGTTGCTTTTTCTCGGCACAATCCTTTCTCCCATGCTCAGTCACCTTAACTACGCCTGCTTCTATTTTTATATTTTCCCCGAATCAGTCATTTAATCTGCTTAATTGCACTGGAATCATCTCTATATTAGCTTTTAAGAACTTAAATTATAAAAGTCTGTTAAGCACAGAGGAAAATCCTGCTATCCGCTGCAGTCTGAAATAGTTTGGATTAAGAAGGAAACTTTGTCATGAATCATTGTTACATAATTTTTTCATGTATTTGTATTGCATAAGTTGGACTCTTTTTTTCTGCTTTGTGGGCTTTACATAAGGGTCAGGGTGTAATTTCCGTCTCTGTTCTTCAGGTGCCCATATACGAACTGCAGAATGATGGCCGAGCCAATCTTCTGGGAGCACTGCTGTTTGCTGGGCAGTTCGTGATTCCTGAGGTCTGTTTGTCTGCAAAGACGGTCTCAGAAGCTGCTTTTCTCCCTCTAGCCAGGACACATACTTACGTACTCAAAATATCCGGTAGACAGTAAGGAATTGCACTTAAACAGGAAGATAAATGGATTCTTCTGAGGTTACAGGCATTTCCATGGCAAAGCACATGCTGTTTTCTCAAGAGTTACATCCCATTTTGCCCATATGCAGTCTATGAAGACTGTCAAGTCTGAAATGTAGCTTGCAGCAGACTTGAAATCAAAGGTTCCCTTTCAAATATGTGGGATCTGAAGCACTTGTAAGTCAGTTTTTAGAATGAAAGTTACTTTGAAGTTCTAAAGTTGCTCTAGAACTGGTAGAAGTGTCTTTAAGCTCTAGTTCCTGAAGCGTCAAGGATGATACATCTACTGTACAGGGAAGAACCTTCATGGTCTCAGCACCCTGCCTTTAAAGATGTTGGTGTTGCACAGTCCAAAATCAGACAGAAAACTAGCCAGGTTACACCTCATTTCATTTTTGCCATGCTCTCAAAGCCAGTTCTTATAAGACAATAGCAACAGCTGCTTGGCCAAGATCTTCATAACTAATAACTTTGAGGTATCTCTTTTCCTTCAATTTTCAATTGACAGACTTTAAGGATCTTGAGAAGGAATCTATTTACGTGTGGTAACGCTCTTGAAAGTTCCCCTAATTTTCAGCAGGCCTTGTTAAGGTTTTGCATTCTGAATTTAGATATAACTGATGAACTTACTGAGAAGTCCACACTGTTTCTTTCTTCTGTCTCTGAAGTGGACTCAGGCACATTTGCTGTCTCCTAGACTATGCCTCATGAGAGGATTACGAAACTAGTTAGCTCTTAACTTGTTTTGTTCTTAAATTCTTAAACCAATGTGTGACAGATGTGCCAACTCTTTTTGAAAGGGTAAGAGTTGTAAACATTTACTAGCCTCTGAGTTGCTTTAAAGATTCAGAAAACACTTTATAAAGGATGAACTACGGTATTTATCTACAGCATCTTCTAATTACTGGCTTATTCATAGACCTGTTTCTTTACTTGTCTTGCAGGTGTGCCTGTATTTTTATAATAAACTGTACAGGGGAAATAGGGTGACTAAGGTGGATGCTGCGAGTTTCAATGCCTTTTCCTCACCTAACCTGCCTCCACTTGCAAATGCTGAGGTTGATATTACAAGTAAGCAACATCATCTCTTAAGCCTTGTAATGTATGCCACATGCAATAGAACACTAGCTGAGAAGAATCTGTGTCTGTGTAGTTGGAATACCGTTTTAAACTCAAAGTCTTTGAAAGCCTTGTAGCTTGCCTCCACTTTACGTGTTCTGAAACTGTTTAAATACTAGTGAGACAGAATTTATGACTCAACTGCATTTATCATTGAATGTAGATGTGAGCTGGCTAGACTGAGTTTGACTAAAAATCCAGACTAACCAGAGGGAATGTTGTCCCTGTGTCATGGAAATGCTTGCTCTGAAGATAAAAATGAGGGAGTGAGGACTGAAAGAACAAAGAATTTAATCTTGTTAATGACCATGCTGGGCTCCAAAATCAGGCAGAAGATTGCAGAGTACATGCAGCTTCCACAGATTCTGTTTGATTCATGTCACTGTGTAAGATGTTTTACTGGATATGTAGGAGCTGTCTAAACTGCAAGCATACTGAAAACAGCAGACCCAGAATATGCACTGGGTGAAGGTTTTTTCCCCCAAAGTTACTCAGGCTCCCTGTAATTCCTATCTGTCTGGTTTTTTAGGAGGGGAAAAACTGCATGAAGATTTCAATATCCATTTGCAAAATCATTATCACATTTGGTGTCTGTTCTTGAATAAATTACACCCTTTATATGAAGAGAGGAGACACATTTGGTATCTAGCCAAATGAGGAGTTGTACTAAAGGACAGTTTTAAATCCATTACGTTATGCAAGCTGGTTTTGGATAGGGTAGATATCCTAAAAAGGAGTAGCACTTGGTGACAATCTCCATTATCACAAAAAATAGGAATACGAGGGGGTTCCCATATTCTTTTGCTAGATGCTATTAGTGTAGGAGATATAGCCCTCTGCCATGCAGCATTCCATTCTGAATGGTTTCTACTACTAAAGAGAGACATTCTGCAATTTGGAAAAATAAACTTATCCCTTCCACCTAATGAGTGGATGTTATTTAAAGTTCCAGGATCCAAGTGCTGTGTTTGTAGCAGCCAGATACAAACTGAGGAAGCCTGGGAAATACTGTAGTGGTCCATAAGACATCTCTCAGAGAGTCTGCGACTGTTGTATTACTGTGCTGTGTCCAATTTAGTATATGCGAAATCAAGAGGAGTACTTTCAGTTGACTGCTGCAGTAAACTGGGGAGAATCTTCTTTCTTGGGTTTTTATGAACTGCATCAAATAGGGTATAAATAAATTCCATTTACTGACTGATCAATAATGAAATCAAGCTGTAAAATGTTTGCTATTTCTTTTTTGGATTTAAATGAACTGTTCTGTGATTCCTTGCTTATATTAGAAAAATGAGAAAGTTATTGAGTATTTCCCTTGACCCGTATTGGGTCCCATTATATTTTCAGCAGAATGCCTCATTGAGATCAGTGGGGATTTCTGATTTAAAAACTGCTGGTGTGATAGGCTCTATTTTTATTTGTTTCAGTTGATTACCCAGTTAGGGCAGCATCATTTATCCAAGATGATGGTGTCAGTCTTGAAGGATTGTTTCATTTGGAAAAACTACAGTTTATAGTGTGGGCAAAGTACTACTGATGCTTTATTTTGTCCAAAGTAATTGTTTGAAACATAGCCGTCTCCCTTGAGTTTGCTTGTTCAATCCTCATATGAAGCTTTCACAGAGACAAGGAACCACTTGGGCTTTTCAAAACAAACCAAACAAATCTAGCATCTTTTAACCCTTTGTCCTGGTTTATGCCCAGTTGGCAAATCAGCCGTGCAGCTGTTCACTCACTCTCCCTCTTCATCCCCCCTGCTCCCAGGGGGATGGGGAGGAGAATCAAAAGAATGTGATTCCCATGGGTTGAGATAAGAACAGTGCAGTAACTGAGGTATAACACAAACCACTGCTGTTACCACCAATAATAATAATGACAAGGGAAATAACAAGGGAAGAGAATACAACT
>JAOEHY010010318.1:0-41148 GCA_025447955.1 Psilopsiagon aurifrons
CTGCACACAATAGTCCAAGTGAGGTCTCACGAGAGCAGAGTAGAGGGGCAGGATCACCTCCCTCGACCTGCTGGTCATGCTCCTGTTGATGCAGCCCAGGATACAGTTGGCTTTCTGGGCTGTGAGCGCACACTGAAGCAGGTTCATGTTCAATTTCTTATTGACCAACACCCCCGAGTCCTTCTCCTCAGGGCTGCTCTGAATCTCTTCTCTGCCCAACCTGGAGCTCTGCCTGGGATTGCTCCAACCCAGGTGTAGGACCTTGCATTTTCACGCACACACTTTAATTTCATACAGAGTTACTTTTGTATTTGATTTTGCCACACCTTCCTGGCTATATCAATTTTTAATGCAAAAAAACCTGTCACCTACAATGGCACAGGAATACTTCCTGACACCTAGAACACATCTCCCCTTGCACCATACTGTTGTTCTCAGCTGCAAGCCCTTCACGCATGATGAGATCACAGCGCTATCATACTGGCAATGGCTTCCACATGTGAGCTAAACAGTACTAGAGAGGTACAAAATCCATTTCAAATCACTGTTTTGAGTGAGTTGTTCATGCCTGTTGCTACATCTGAAGGAGAATGTTGCTCTCTCAAAATACTTACAGCAAGTTGGAAAAAAATCAGCTTCTAGAGGCCAAATACACTTTGTTTCCTAATATATACGAGGCCTTATAGCATAAACAGTGTGCTAATATCTAGACAATAAGAACAGTTATGCTTTTAGTTCTAGTCTTTTGGCTCAACCCAGTGAGCCAGTATGTCCTGTTTTTTTCAGTTCTAGAGGGTATGCAAGCCATTTTCCTTGTGCTTTCTCTGTACACAATTATTTTTCAGATGTAAATAGACATAAATAATGCACACAGAGAATCTGAAGCAAGTATGCCCAGCCCTCGCCTCCTTCAGGAGCTACCTCGAATTACAAGTATTACACTAAACAGTCTGCATTGGTTGCGCTGGATTGTACTTTAGTACGTCACCTACCGTATCCATTGCTATCTCTCTGCAACATATTCACAGCATATCAGCTTTATTTTAACATAAACTTTGCACATAGGTGGCAATCCCAAATTTTCATAGATAGATTTTAACAGTAACAACTGAAACAGGTTAAAATTAAAGGTCATAGTATGACTGCAGCAAACTTGGATTAAATTACCAAGTATGAAACCGGAGGTTATTTTGGTGAAACCCAAGATTTCCTTACCTATTTATATACCATCACATTTCTTCTCATAATGGCATTTCTCACACGGCACATTAACTATTAACACAGTACTAAAATTAAACTGTTCTCTCTTAGAAGCTCTACAGAATTGGTGTGTCTGAAGTGAGATTCCTCCCTGGGTAGGCAGAACGGATTCCCTGAATCTATTTCCTGTCTTCACGATAGCAGCTGCTAGGAGTGCAGCACAGAGCCTGTAGCTCCTTTAACTAGTTGGAGGGCAAGGTAGAAATGAAAATCTAACAAGGGCACTACTCTGCAATCCTACAATGCATTCAAGAGCAGCAAAACCAAAATTCATATCATTATCATAAGTTTTTTTAAAACCTATGAAATTACTTCAGATATTTTCTAGGTCATTTGGGAAAGGTTTAAACTCTATTCTTACTCCATCCGTTTCATAACTGTTATGACTTTCCAGGTATTAAAAGACTAATTTTAAATGGCAGAGAAAAAGAAATTCAGCAATGAATCTTCAACAATAATACTCAAGGCCCACTTCTGGATGTTCTGCAGGAAAAAGATAAGCAAAGAGAACATACATATAACCCTTGCTCCACAGATACTTAGGATAAAGACTAGATCATAGTGCCAGGTAGTAAAATTGCACAAGTGCCATAAGCCATACCTTTGGAAGTACACTGTCACAAACCAGATAATATTTACAGGCTATCTGTCTCATTTGGAAGAAAACACAGTTCTCCCTATACATTAAAATCAGCCAGAGTTTATACATACAATAATGAAATCTCACTGGTTTTGCTTCCATTTACTATGGTTAGCTTCCAAAACAGCTGATTCTACAGCCCGAACCTTTAATAGTGGATTGCTTCCCTTGCCAGAAATCTGAGCTAAAAAGGCTGCAGGAGAACGCAGGTCCCGAAAGCCTGTGTACAGGCAATACTTGCCTTGGCTTGCTACTGCTGCAACTGGTGCAGCTTTTCTAGCCAGTCCTTCAAGGAGGACAAGGACAATTACTTCATCCTTCCCAACCAGGGGCAAGATACAGTGATTAAGGCCATCAGCAGCTCAGCAGCTAGATGAAACTATACAGAACAATAAATTATAAAATTTAATTCTTCTCTGAAAATGGGGCTGCCAAGTACCATCGCATTTCATTACATGCCACAGGCATACCTTCAGATATACTAATACTTCTTTTTTTCAGAGCCTTCACGAAAATGGAATTACAGCTTCTTAACTCATTAAAGATCTTTGGAAAGAGTGGATAGAAAGTTACACTAACTACATTAGCTGCAAAAGCATACACAGTGAACAAGGTTAAGTCTTATGGTAAGTCTCTGTTCTAGCTAATTTCAGACAGTTCTTTCTCCTGTGTTTTCAATACTGAATAGATTTCTCCCAGCTTGTCATTGCTAGGATTGCTCGATTCTCTTATACCTTTTAAATACCAGTTCCTAAACTAAATACCAACCTTCTGAATGCAAGCAAGTCAAGTAATTGGTCACACTGTTACACTATAATTGACATTTTTTTAGCTAATGTAAATTAATATCCTCTGTAGTCACAGATTTACACCCATCCTGCTTTTGGTATAAAAACTGATTTGCTATAATATTACTTTTTTGTCTAGTGCTCTTAAATACACTATCTCACCTAGATCCGAAAGCAGGAAGTTGGATGATGGCCAGAGGTTCCAAAATCCAGTCCAAAACCATCCTGTTAAATACTGCTGGAGTGGCAGCATTTTCACTTCTGTATGCCTTTGTATATAAAAATGCAGGAACTTTATCACTGTGTAATACAGTTCAAAATATAATTAAAAGTATTATTTCTGAGCTCATGCAAGTACAGAGTCTCCCTATTTCTTCCCACCCCAATATATTTCTACAAGCAGTTGCTCAACAGCAGCTCAATGTAGAATTGGGAGAGCTTGAGGAGAATTTGAAGATATATGTAAAATCAAAGTCATTCACTCATGATGTTACTTCAAATATTCAAATGTTCAAAGACAGTAACATAGCAGCAGAAAATTAACTTTCAAAATTCATGTCTTTTCTAAGCTCAAATGGATTAGCAGCAGATTTGAGGTAATTAATTATAATTACAAGTTTCCTAGGGAAACATGGCATAATAGACTCATTAACTGAAATGCTACATTTGTTCTGTGCTTGATGCTCAGATTATTTTAACACAGTGCAACATTTGTTAGAAGCTTTTTGGACCAGACACCTTTACTTACGCTGAACTGTTGCTCCTCTATGAGCAGCCCCAACTGACTTCAAAGAAAACCCACTTGGGCTTTTAATTAGACATTTGCAGCCTACGAAGGTAAAATTCCTTCCTTCCCGGACAAATTCTGTGGTCTCTATTGAACACGAGTCAGTGGGAGTTTTTCTCTGGGAGGGCCATTGAATCTGGCCTCACAGTTACTTCCTGATACTCTCTTCACTCCTGAACAAAAGATACACCACCTAACCAAATATCTAAGTAAATAGCACATGCTATTTAAGAATGCACAGTTTTGAAGTAGTCTTAATAAAAGCCTCCATTATATTTTTAATTTTTCAACTATCTTCTCTTTGATTATATTGCTAAGCAAAGGAATATTTTACATCCTCATTGCACTGTGGAGACATAAATGTCATTGAACTCCTTATGAATTGAATACACAGAAAATTCACTGCAGCCATTAATGCACCTAATACATAGTGAACTCCACATAGCTATTAATAAAACACCTCATACAAACCACAGCACTCACAGTCTAGACAATGCCAGGAACACAAAAGCTGCCTCTTGGTGCATGCAAAAGATCCCCACTTCGATACCCATGTATCATTGTACTCTGAAAATCAAGGGAAACTGATGATGCACTTGTCAAAGAAAGCAGCTGCAACAATGAGGAACTAGCTAATTAAAAAAGGAATGAGTATTTGTTTTATGGTCTTATGTGCACTCAGGAAGTTCTGACACACAGAAGAAAAATTAAACAACTTTTCATTTTGCCTCTATGCTTTGTGAACCATGCCCAGTAAGATTACAGATAGGAGTGTGATAGGTCCAGCAGGGATTTCTACCAATTAAGCTTTTACACTCTGGGTGGGTAGAGGTGTTTTTTGAACCGTAAGTTATTTCTGCACATACCATGGGCTGCAGTGTCTAGCCACAAAAGGGCTACATTATGAGCAATGATACAGGCTTTTCTCAGAGCCATCATGCTTTCCTGCAAGTCTAAACCTCTAAGATGATTTCAGTGAGAGAACTGAGAATGCTCAGTTCTGTAATACTATCAAAAGTATGACAGGAGTGCTTTTACTTACCCAACCTTTACCATTTTTGTGATCAAGGAGAAAAGACGACAAGGTTCAATTAACAACAGATACAGGTAGATGATGCCAGATTTTGTTCCATTGCATACTTAACTGTTTTCTCCTGTGTGCCACCTAGCACCCCAAGAAGCTACAATTCTCTGTGAATATCTACAGCTGGAACAAAGCTTTCAGATTACTATGGATTTGGTTGCGGTTTTCTTTTGGTTCCAGTTCGGTTTGGTGTTTTATCAGACACAATGCTTGTTCTACATGCAAATAATGGTAGTGCTTTGGATACCTCTATCATACAGTTGCTTCAGAAACCATCAGTTCAGAAAACAGTGGAGTAAACAAATGCTGAACCTGTACTTCGCAGTATTAGGATGTAGATTGACAGTTCAAAGTCACAGCCATTTACACAGGGTTCAACAGAGGGAGTTTTCATCTGATGATTGTACAAGTCCACCAGACCACACCAAACTTATTGATTTATGTAACTACAGACAGCAAGATACAAATCATACAAGCCTGGCACATATCCTGACTGTTCCAGCTCATCTTTAGAGGACTATTATTATGACACAATCCATGTATTACCTCCCTTTTTACCTTTTACCGAGTGAAGGCCTGTATTTGGCATACCAACGTTCCGGCTTAAGTTTCAAGCTTATTCTGAAACTCAGACACTTGAGTAAAAAAGTAAACTTTGTGATAATATAAAATCATAGTATTACAAGCATGTGCTTACATGACTTTTTAGAATGTGGTGTTACAGGCAAGACTGACATGCAGTGTCAGTTTTTCAGCTCATCAAAGCAGGAAAGGCTAATGAAAGAAAAACCCAAAGCTGCTTTGATGCAGAACTGCACAAGATGAGAATATCAGAAGACTAACTGAAGCAAACATTTACTGAAGATCATGAGATAGATTCAGATAGCTGCCTTTACTTCAAATTCCTGAGAGGAAAGCTGGTATGGAATCAGACATTTGAAAAGAAAAAAAAACCCCAAAAGTCTGGTTAAAGCCATCCTGCCTGAAATAGTCACCTTTTCTTATCACAAAATACCATTTCATACCACACAAAATAATTTATGAATTAAACCTTGATTTTAACCATTCATGCACATTAGCCAGTTACAATTTCCCTCTCTCAGAAATGCATCCAAATTAAAAACAGGAAAAAGACTTAAACAGAACATGTCTAAATTTTCCGTTCTTCACAAAATATTCTACCTTTATTTTACTCTGTTTTAATGCTAACTGAAATCTTACCATGTAATTCAGTTTGATTCTCAGCCTCAGAATCATTTTCTGGTAAAAATAAGAAGGGGCCACTCATTCCTTTTTTCACTTCTTTCACATAGGCTACTGAAACACAGACTCCACCTAAGGCCAGAAGGGGAACCTGCCAATCTGCTGAGATTAGTGTTTGGCCTGCTGCCTGAAGAACAAAACCAGCACAGAGCTGTTTTACTAGGTTGATGCATAAAAATAGGCTTTCCTCCAGTTAAACAACAGTAATTTGTTTCAGTTTGATAGGTCCTTCTAAATAATGGTGTCATCAGTAAACATCTGGCTTCTTCCTAGCAGATTAGGCCTCCAATGAGGAAAGTGTGTTTATAATTCTAATTTGAAACACAGCACATTAATATGCCGATTCTCATAATGTTTGCCTTAACCTGTTTGGAGAAATTATGACTACAAATATCTTGTACACAACACCTCTAAACTACCAGCTTGTACAAACAACACAAGAGCCGATGCAGTCTCATACAGATGATTAGAACCACTTCAGAGGCAATCATGATTAGCGCTTTGGCTTGGAGCCATATTTTACACATAAACAAAGCATCTGCTTCGGAGTTCCAGTCCCAAGCTAATAGACCCACCTCCACTATTACTAATAAGCCCACTCAAGAGAGCCAGATGGCCTATCTGAAACAGCCCTGGCATTTTCCTGAGCTAGGCAAACTAGAGCCACGGAACCAGAGCTGGCTCCAAATCGCATTTCCTTGGGCTCTAGGAGCCAGTAAAACAGCACTTAAACTGGCTCCACAAAAGAAGAATACAAATCCATTATTTAAAACTGGTGTGAGGCCAACATCTGCCCCTGCGGATGATGCTTTCATGTAGGTACAATGAAGGAAGATTAAAAGTACAGCACACTTCTGCCGGAGCTGGTGCATTGCAATGCAGAATTTCACCATTCCTTTCGGGATTTTTTTGCAGGCTTTGCAAATCCCTGCCTGCAGCCAAGCAATAGCGCTCAGCTGTCCTTGCTGTACACTGTATGTACTTGACAATTGGATGGTTTTGCATATTTAATAAAAGTGCCATATTTAATTAGTAGAACAGGGCTTTAAAAAGGATCTCATGCTCCTCAGCAGCAACTGGAAGTGTTGAGAACCAAACAGAGCAGCACTTCGCTGGTTTAATTCTAAGATCTCTTTTCTTTCCTGCAACCCAAGTTCTCATTTAACCAGTTCAGTTTCTAAGTAGATTAGAGTCAAGATGCTCCACAAGCCAAGGAGTTAATGCTGCAAGGAAACCCATAATTGACCTGGCCTAGGAAGACTACTGGAGAGAAATCCCTTTATATTTCATTTAGAAGCAAACAGGTATGTGTCACAGAGAGTGACAGGTAGCGATGGCCATTTAGGTCACCTGTCCCATCAAACCACATGTAAAAAGAGAACTTAAATTTCCTCCTTCCACTATGATTCATAGTGTGTGTTGTTCCACTGTGCTAACAGCCCAATTTCAGCAGAGTGTATGTCTGTACCAACTATCAGAGCCAATTCACTACACCAGAAGCAAACAAACTTCACTCTAAGAGCTACAGCAGGTTGTATCAGCCCTGCAGAAGTAAGGAAGTTTTGCAGAAATGAAGTCATTTCAGAACAGCATAGCCACAATGAGCATGTTTCTTGTGTGCTACTACCCTGAAGCTACAGACAAAAAATCCTTTACTTCTGTCTCATGGGGTTACCAGCAGATTTGCAAAGATAGAAACCTCCCCAAATGCAGCTATCTTCCCCCCACCTTGCATTAGAGACAGAAAAAAGAACCACTGTATGAGGGGAAAAAACCCTCATGGAAATGTGCTGAAACAACTGAGGCCTGTCACTCGTCTTCATTAAAGACAGGTTCCACAGTAGTTACTGAAGCTCTCTGGGATCTCTTGGGATAAAAGCCAGAATAGAAATGTGTAAAGTATTATTCTTCCTACAGTTTCCCTTGATTTTAAAGGAAAGCGCTGAAGAACAGTCACATTTCACAGCCCAGGTCAAGTGCAATCCTGAATCTGTGTCAGTATCTATACTAGTATACTAGAGAGCACATTTGGACCCTCCTTTGGAGCATAAAGGATTTAGCGAAAGGTGCATAAACAGTACCACCCTGCTACTACAAGGATTTCGTCTTTTTCCTTGAAGGGATTATTTCAGTGCAGGTAAGCAGGAGTGTAAGACCTGTATAGAAAGGTATCTTTCTGTGTTCCTGGAAATGCAAGAATGCACTACCCCATACGTATTGAAAGAAGGATACACATGTACCGGGTTTTCTCACTTCATATCTCTAATTGCACAACATGAGGCATTTTTCAGGGAGAGAGAGGGTGCTGGGTTTTTGGGTTTTCCCACTTAGGGGCAGAAAGAAGGGGGTACACAGAAAAAGGGAAACAGGAAAACTGACCAGAAGCGAAACTGAACTCCTTGTTCCAAAAGGAAAAGCAGGTTCACAGTTCTTGCAAATTTCATAGAATTAACAAAACAACACTTGACACCAAACAGTGTCCACACTACGCATTACTGACACTAGCATTTTCTTGCAGGCCTTACCAAATTGTTTGGAATAAATCTTTGGGATTAATTCTACCCTCTGAGAAAGTTGGTTTAAGAGGACAACTGGGAATGAAGTCTTAATTCAACAAAACATCATGCGTCTTGAGCAGCCCCTTCCAAAAGGAAGGCTAATGGAATTACCAAAGTTCTTGCAGTAACTCAACAGCCACAAGCCCACCTCAGTCTGTTCTTACTGGAAAAACTGAAAAAAGCACCTGCCCTATGTCACTTCCACTGAGTATGGAATATTCTGTATCAGCCCAACAACGACACTGTGAGAAAGATGCTGCCCTCATACTCTCCTGTCAGAGCAACCTGCTTTACCAAAGAGAATTCCCTTGTGGTGCCACTCAGTCTTACCTTCTTCTAAGACTGATCATGAGACCTTATCAATTTCATCACAGGAGAGGGATTATCAATCTAATGAAAAATCTCAATCTGATGCCGTTTTTCAGAGAAGCCTTCAAAAGCTATTTTCACTATTAATCTATTTGAATAACAGCACACTAGGCATATCATGAGACAGTGTGAAACATGCTCTAGCACTCCTTTTAAGATGAAGAGTTGTGATCTCTTTGCTTATTACTCCCCACCAAATGTTAATGCACAATTTATTTAATGCCTAGTTTTTGTGTGCTGAATTAGCTCCCAACGCAGCTGAGTGTCCCTTGTGAGCAAGTCCTCCATTTGCACATGTCAGGCATCCTAGTCTATTTAGTCCTATCTCAACTGCTTAATGTCTGAAACAGAAGCATCCACTACATTCTTCTTGATCTAAACAGCTAATTTAATACCCTTGGACAAAAGGGGCCTGGTGTTTTGGTAAGGTCCCATGGGCCTAACTATCACAAAGAAGGGGTTGTTGAATACACACACAAAAAAAAAAGGAAGAGCTAGGAGGCAGGCGGTCTGATCTTTATGACCCACTGATTAATCTATCAGTAAGTAGAAGCATAAATCTAGCTCCTGACCTAACAAAATACTATTTTACTTCTCTTTACTCAATATTTTATCTTTTATAGCCAATAAAACATTAAACATTACAAAAGGTTATGTTCTCACCAATATTGCCACTAAATGACAATAAATTCCAAGTTGAGCCCAGCAGAGGCTGCAGCAGCAGCAGCTATCCTGGCATTCTTCCTGCAATTCACTCGGAATGCACTAGCGCCACTAATACCAAGAAAGCCCATCTGGAAAACCTGACACTGAATTTGAATCGGTCTAATGACCCTCTTAATGATTTAATGGCAAATCTATACACTAATACAAAGCTGAGCTCTTTTCCAATGATTCGGTATAGCGTTTACTGTGGAAAGGAAAATTCCTTCCCTCGCCTTTTTGAGCATCCACAAATATCAAAATCAGTATCAGCCTTCTTAGCTCACTGCCCTGAGCTTTAGATCAAGGCTCAAGGCTTGCCCTGTTTTTTATTCCACATGAGTTGAGGGGAAAATTAGAAGAAAGAAGAGAGATGAAATGATTTCAGAAGGATCAGGAAGGGAGCAGACAAGCAAAGCTTGTACTCCAGTCACCTGGACTGTATGTGTATGAAAAATGGCAGTGGAAAATGGGCCTGAAAAACTGTATGCATTTTATGGTCCACTGATCTTGGAGAGAATGGCAGAGTATGCAATCGGTTTGAACTAGATATGGAAAAAAATCCCACTCAGAAGCACTGATCAGCAGACTCCCAAAATACTGAAGATGGGACAAAGAGCATTGGCAGGACAGACAGTGTAGGATAATCAAAACAGTTCTCCTCTCACAGCACAAACATGCCCCACACACTTCAGTCTGAAGGGTTCACTCAGTCTCCAGCTGTTCTGTTCATTCCCTGAAGCAGTGTATATTGCTTCTCATGTAATACACTGGTCCCTCGTTTTCAGAGATTCAGTCGTCTAGTGCAGTGTAAGACCAACACCTGCAGCTCAGACAACTGTGAAAGTATATGCCCACTTGGGAAAATAGGTTCAGATACACAAACTATGAAAATTGGAACAGAGCTTCAAAACATATTTGCCAGGCAGCATTTGAGCTGAAACACAATCACCACTACTGAAGAACTGAACTTGGGAACTGAAAATATTAATGAAAACAGCTCACCACCTGTTGTAGGAGGTTTGCTATATCAAGAATTACTTAAGATTTTTTATTATGATTATTTAAAAAGAAGATATTAATCTCTAATGTAAAGGGAAACTGAGGCACAGATAGATAGGCTAAATGACCTAAATGAGTTGGATGTCACACAACCGATGAAGAACCACACGGTAACTACAATCAGATAATCCTGTCCCATGCAGTGTTTCTTTTTTTCTTCTATCAATGAGTCCAAACTGCTGCCTGACTAATTAGAGAACATGATACCTTAGTAAGACTGTTTGCAAACATGCAGTCATGACCATACCAAGAAAATGCAGGAAATGTTAGCTAGCATCCTGTCTGGGAGGAGAAGAGGACAGCTATAATTATAAAGCACATTAACTACCGTATTAATCCTGAATCAAGAGCATTTTCACAACTCTATTAATGCCTATTATAATTGGTGATGACTCATATGATCCTTTCAGTTACTATTTTTTCTAAAACAATGACATTTTCTAGTGGCATACAAATATGTGGTGATGAAGCTTACACTAAAAGACAAAAAAATCCAGGATCAAACAGCCAGGACATCTGCAAGCCTGGTATCTGCCCTATTTAGGAGAAACTGAACAAGGTCAAAGGAGTACTGTCCTGGCTGAAGGGCCTGCAATACTTCAAAATCTGGTAAATACCTGGAAATAGGAGGCAGTCATACAATATGAGACTCAGACACTGAAAGGCATGCAGACACCTAATTCCCGTTGCTAAAAATAACAGGTCTAGATCCTCAGAGACACTGGGTTGCCTAATACTCTGCATTGAAGACTGACGATACAGAACTGAATTTATACATGACTCAAAACTCAAGCCAAGCATTTCACTTGGACATTTCAGGCAAGCTCTGACAGCTTTTGAGACATATCATACCGGGGAAACAGTATTACTTTTCTCATCTCATGGGTTTTGTTCGATAAATTACACACAACATTCCCTTCTTCTCTAATATTTAACCAAAGCAAACCAATCTGTATGTGTGAACTACCTGCTACTTACCCACTTCATGTTCTTTCAAAATACATTTCGTACAGAACTGAGAGGCATCGCTACAGCTGATTCATCTAATGTCACGTTTGTTTTCTGAGCTACGACCTGCACTAATCCAAAATCTATGCAACAAAATTCATTAAAACTAAAAAGAGAGAAAGGTAGACTGATGCTTCCTTTCCCAGGTACTGTGCTGCTGAGTCTGAGCTTGACTCACCCTCTACTCGATTCAGCCTCTGAATGCGTTGTCAGTTCACAGTTACCTTACTGAAGTTCATTATTTTGAGCTTTTTGGCTCCTTCCCAGTTCCAATTACCTGTTTTAAAACACTGCATTGCCATCACCACGGATCACAGATACAGCAGCTTATCGCTGAAATAACTGCACTTCTGATTTCTAGCCACAATGCTGTCATCCATGTATGGCAATAAATGGTGGAGGGAGGAAGTAACTGGAAAAGTCAGATCCCACCTTCTTAGGTTTTTATTTCCCCCTATAGTACACACACAAACTAATACAGCTCAAATCCAGGAAGGTTTTGAACTGACTGGACAACGCTGTTCTCTCGAGGTAGAATAAATTAGCCCAAGACAGAAGAAGAATAGAAAAATGAGGAAAATTGCCCCATCTACCAATGTCAAGCATACAGTGTGTGAGGCCTGAATGCAATCAGAAAATAAGGAGTTCTTTAGTAAGACTTTCTCCATTATGAAAAAGGCAAAAAATAAGTATAACTTACATCAGCCTCTTCTCATCTTCATTTACCACAAAGATTTACTAAATAAAATCCTTTTATATAAGGGGTTTAAAAACAAACTATTAAAGCCGTGAAATGTGGAGTGCATTTGCAATACACAAATTTGCAAGAGATCAGAAAATAAAATCCTCCTGTAATCCATTATTTGCAATAACAGCAGTATGATGATGTCACAGTCCCGAACCAATACACAGTACAATCTGTTTTCTGCTTTCCTACTTACAGGAAAACCCTTCCTACACAAGGAAGGAAATTCAGACCTATGAATTCACAGTAAAATTAAAATGCACCTAAAGAGCTCTTAACACCACTTCTTTTTTTAAGGGGCAGAAAAAAATAGAAGTGGGAAAGAACTGATAACTTCTATTATTAATGCATTTATTGTACAATGCCAACTGTTGCTTTATTGATGCATTTAAGTACATCATTGTTACTGTATTTGTAGTAAGTTAATTGCAGTATCATCTCAGAAACAAAATTCAATTTACTAAATCACCACAGAAAGCCTAAAAAGTAACACTCATTTAAGGGGTTTAATTACAAAATCTTGTAAAAATATTTTTTCCAAAATATTCAACCATCTTTACTGCTTCATAAATCTAAAATATTTTAGAAGTATTATTTTTGTTGCATTTATTTTAAAAACAAATTTTACTAAAGCTACTTTAAATAAACCTCTTTCATGGAACATAATTTCAAATTACTTAATAAATTCAGCATTTCATACCATGGCCATTTCGGATCAGATAGTTCATCCTTATTTCTATTAGTAAGTGATAAAATGGATTTAATGAGTATTTTTTCAATAATAATAACAAAAGCAGACTTTGGGTAGGTTCTGTGTATGCTTAGAAATAGCATCCACAAGTCTTAAAGCTTGTTTTCACCTTACAAGTAAACCATTACCTGAAAATAATCAGATATAAACCAGCCAGATAAGGACATTTAGCAGAGGTGAGAAGAACACTAGCCAAACTACTTAGCAGCTATTCAACAATTCAGCAATTCACAAGCAATATCTTCTGCTCCACAGTTAACATACCTGCGTATATTCCTTCCAATCAGCCTTCTTAAATAGCAAAATAGATTTTTTCTAGTAAGCATTAAACAGGACTAATTAATATCTTCTTTCCATAAGACACTAAAAACGCGCAAGCTGAGCATAAACAAAGTCACCCCACTTAACTGAACAAATTCTTTCTGTATTAAAATTTTTAAAACATTCCCCATTGTGAACACGTCAGTCAGACTGAGAAGGAAAGGAAAACACATGAATAGAAATACCGCCTTTTGAAAAGCTACTTTAATGGCATAGGTATTTTATTATTTGTAAAGATAGTGAAAATGCAAAGAGGGTACAACTGCTAGCAATTAAATTCTAAAGTGCTAGTAGGAACATATCAAAATATACGGTGATGTATTTCATTTTCTACAGAGAAAATAAGTACCTATTTTAAGTCAGGAAGGAGTAATAATTTCAAGATTAAACCTACTTCCTGTTAAAGAAAGGGGAAAAAATTCCTTTACAGTTATTGTCATTACTGATCCACTCTTTGGAACGTTATTTATACAAAACCTTCCCATTTTGAAAATTCATAACATGATTAGAATGTAAGAAATCATACGAGTTGCCTATGCCTGAAAGAGAGCAACTATAAAATTTGGTTGAGTATTGCAGAGAACACAGCCAATTTCTAGATATAGAAAAAATACTGGAAGATGAAACTCAATTTCTGACATGAAGGCTTAGTCAGGGAATGTAAATGTTTGGAGAGAGCAGAGTTCGTAATATACAGGGACATATATGAGGATTTTTTGCTTTGTTTTGACTGCAGGAACACTTGACGTTTGCTCTGAGCTCCCTCTCGCGATCAGTTGCTGACAGTACACCAGAAGGATCATCACCGGCAGGACTCGAATAACGCGAGTTGCAATTTCAGACTAGGTTACTCATTTCCTAACGCATCATGCCCCAAAGGACATTGCAAATAGAAATGTTTGGATCCAAAGTTATTATCCATATATAGTTATCTTTTCCTAGAAGGAACGGGATAGAAATAGAAAGACACCCCACTACCTCAACCAAACCCAAAATCTGCTTCTCTACCTGGTTCCTCTGAAAAGCTTAGCACGCTCACTAAGTGAGAAAAAATTATACTTAAGCAACAACCTCTACAGACAGCACCCAGTTTAGAAGCAAAATTATACATACTTTAAAAAAACCAAAACAAAACCACTTAAAGAAAGCTGTTACCTTGCAAGGAACCTTTCCTTTTACCAGGATGTAAACACTGGCTTGACTGAACTAGCATTTATTTCAGTTAAGCCACTCTAAGTCTTTTCACTTGTAAAGTATCTTGTATTTATTCCTTATCAATGCACTGCAACAACAAACTGCTTGCTTTTACAAGAAGTAGTCACAAACTGCAGAAATAAGGATTTTTGCACCAAGGACCTAGCACAGCCTAGTACAGGTCTGATAGCTGTTTCACACTGCCACTTGTCCAGTGACTTATCTCAGATTGAGACAAATCTCTCTGAAATCTGAGGAAGGGAATTCTGTAAGAGCAGTAAAAGTCACCCTTACACATATGGCTGGAAACTACACCAAAGAAACCACCTACAGCCATGCCTGAAAATCATTACTTTCTTAGGAGGCATTTAAGTTGATACTTGCCCAAAAGTACACTTCCTTATAGTCCAATGTCTGAGTTACAGAGCAGGCTTGATAAAGAGACTAGTACCACTCCACTTAAACCCTATAACTATTTGTTGTGTGATTTGGGACAGTCACAGAAACTGCTAACAAAGTGTAAAGTACCACAGGAAAACTCTTTGTTGTTGCATGAGTTATTGGAACAGGAACTCCAAAAGCAAACACAATAAACCAAATCAAGATCTGACCTGAAAAAGGAAAATAATTAAATTGGACCCTTTCTTCCCAAATTCTTGGGACAGCAAAGATCTGGAGAGGCACATTTTAATTTTGCTTTCTTTTCTTTGGAAGGTATCTCATCTGCATCATCAGCAACTCAATGTCTGAATTTATGTTTCTTTCAATCGTGTGCTCAACTTGCCAAGTAAGGAATTATTAGTAAAATCCCACAACACTGCCAGCCACTATTTCTCAAAGTATTCCTGACAAAGTCCTGGAAACTTGGATTTTGCAGTACATCTCTACAGATAGTCACCTACCTTATGTATTAGCAAGCCTGCAACCGAACAACAGCATCAACACCAGAGCTTGCAAGTTTGCTCCTATTTGGAGTATTAGTAAGCCAGTAGTTGTTTTGTCTTAAGAAATAATTCTCACCACCACCAAACAACTTTAATTACATCCTAGAAAGCTTCTTGATCTCACAGGAGACTGCTGTGCTTTCTAGTCTACAGTCAGCGAAAATGGTGCTGGCCTTTGAAATCATGCCAGTTTATTTAACACTGCCTTTCACCCAAAGACTGACTGCCTGCAATTCTGAACACCCTGTAGCACTGAGGCAGAGCATGCTAGCCATCAAATTCTAGTTGTTCATTCCACTGACTGGAAAAATGCCTGCCGTTTGATTTCTTTTATAGGGCCACATTTGAGCAAGCAACATTTATAGAGATGACTTACCTAATTAGATTCAAAGAGTGATTTGCTACCTCAGCAATAGTTTTTAAATGTACAAATCTAGATAGAGAGGCATTTTGTAAACAGGTGTGAATGACACTGCTCCATCAGGCATTAAATTGGAGCTGCTCCTGAAAAATAGTTTCATTTGTGCATTTAAGTTACCAATATTTTATCAACTGCAGTGGTTTTACACCAAATATTCTTTGTGGCGTACAGCCAATGGTATTTCAACATGATCTCTCACCCTTTTAGCAGCACGAAACAGGCTGCTATGTGTTCCTCGTGTCCTTTCTGAACGCTTGATTTAAAAACTCTCACAATTACCCCTCAGTAGATCAGCCTTTGGAACAAGACGACAAACCAGGTGATCCCAGAGGGCAAACAGCTGACACTCGCAGTTCTCTATTTTCAAAGAGGCAAAAACTGAAAGGAAGCAATTATTCAGTCTTATGATAATTATTTAACGTTTGTTGTGGAACGCACAAGAACCTGAGGAGCGCTCTGCACCAAGACGGCTGCTCCCCGCAGCCCTCACACCTGAGGCACCAAACCCAACACCCACAGCTCTGGCGAAAGCTTTGCTCTTTGCGCCTTTTTTCCTCACATTTGACTGTGACTTTCGGACAGTAGTATGAGATAACACTTCAGAAAGACAACAAAATCGCATTCTACCGGGTGAGCTCACCTCACGGCCGCCGCAACTAAACACGGCAATACCTGTCAGCGCCCGGGGGAACAAGAGCCCCGAGCGCCCGGCACGGCTGCAGGGGCACGAGGAGCGACAGCACCCGCTCAGCGGCGGCTCGTAGCGCTGTGCACGGCCCCACGGCTCCGCAGTGCGGGCTGACGGAGCGGCCGCCACCGCCCAGCGCCGTCCGGAGGGCACGGCCGCCGGCAGCGAGGCCAGCCCCGACCCGCACCGGCTCTCGGCTGCGAGGCAGCGGTGAGAGCCCTCCGGAGAGCGGCAGCGCCCCTCGCTGCCTCCTCCTCACTTCTCGGCCCGGTGTGACAGAGCCAGGCTGCAGGCCCCAGCGCCGCGGCTTGCGAAGGAAGCACTTCGCTTCAGACAGGCTGCTTCAAATGCTTGTGAGCGATTCAAAACTGCTCTCCCCTCGCACGCAGACAGAGAAAGGTGGGCTCAGGTTTTAGTGAGGAAAAAAAATAAATCAAGAGAATGGATTTGCTTCTGCCCCGAAACTGAATCATTAAACAGGGGAAGGGCTTTGTGGCTCCATCCACAAGAAGTGAACACCGGGAAGAAAAAACCCAACACATAAAATTAACAGTGAAGGCTAAACACACATCAATTCACATGGCTTTCAAATGTGTGAGAGACCCGTACTATTAAAGTCAAAGTCCAGTTTTATTTATGTTTTATTAGAAACATCGCACAGAGAGGCAGACTCTTTCACAAGCACTTGTAACCTCGTTTATCTGTGGAAGGTTAGTTTGGCTGCACGCTGTTAGGACCCTTGGCAGAGCCAAGCAGAGCACTGCTGCTGAGGGAAATGCTCACAGCACCGGCAAGCATACTAGAGGAGGGGTTGGTGCAGATACAAACGCAAGTCAAGGTTAGCTAGGTAAGTCATTGTCTTGACGGTTACAGTAAAATGAAGATCAAAAAAAAAGGCATGTCTCTGGAACTGGGCTTCTTCCATCACAGTTTTCAGTCCTCTCCACCACACAGGTTCAGCAGTGCCTTCTGATAATCCCCTTTTGTGTCTTGCTGTAAAGCAACAGAAGAAATAGTACAAAATACAGATGAGGAAACAGTCACAAAGTATGAAAGTATATGCATTGTATTCCAAGCCTGTGGGACAGGCCAGTTTCGCAGTGGAAGCTGTATCAGCCTGGAGGAGACTATCTAGACTGAGTTTGATTTATGTGTGAATTAAAATTGTTTATCGTTCTTGCAATCCAAATGCAAGGCCAAGAAGGGAGAGAAATTTTGATATGGAAAAAGTAACACAACACAGGAAAGCTGAAGGACTTCATTCTGCTCCTCCTCACAATTGCAAAAATCATACATCAAGTTCACGATTTTGAAAATCTGCTTATAATCTAAAATTGACATCTTCAGGGAAAGATTCCAGCTTAAGATTTTGACTCAATTTATGAAGTTGAATATACAAGGATTCATGTACTGTATTCTGTTGTGAGGATGGGTAAAACACTAGTTTTTAAACAGATGCACGAACTCTTTACCTATCCCCCAAGTTAATAAAACTTAGCACCTATAGCTCTTGCCCTATTACAGAAATGAACAAAACCCACTCTAGCTGAAAAGCCTACTCCTTGGGCATTGAAATGAAAGAAAGGGTGCAGCAATTTGGATGCTCTATTTTCAGTCAGCAATCACACAGCAATTCCGGTTTTTAATTTTCTTTGGGTCTTAAGGCAGGACAGGTGAACAGAATTTCCCTTCCTAACACATAGGCACAAAGCCTACCCTGTCAATTGGCTGCCAGTTGTACCAGCTCTAGACTGCAAAGATAACGGTGGGTTTTTCAGTAACACATGGATAACAACATAATGCTCTCACTACAGCCTCTAGGACACTTCCCATGAATTCTAATGGTACAATGAATCCAGTGAAGACTTCTGCAAAGTCCATACAATTGATATAAAACGAAAGCTGAAAAACTTACCTGGATGAAATAATAGAGAGATTTTCCATATTTCCTCTTGAATTCACTCTTAATTTTCAGCATGTCAACCTCACAGCGGGAGACCATAATCCTGATCAGAACCTTGTCACGGGTTCCCTTGCCCTACAAGCAGACACTCATTTAGATATGTAATAGCTGAAATGCATAAAAGGCCACTGTACCTAAACAACAAGTGGTAAAACAACAAACTACAGACAACTGAGATGTAGCATAAAAGACGCAATGACTTAAATCTTCTAAGGTCATCATTTGGAAGCAGGAATTGGAGCATGAGCATACCTTTCTCATCGGCAGTGCTTGACCAACTTCCAGTCACAAATCTAGTTACTCAGACTGTAAGCAGCAGTTCTGGTTCACCAGGAGATCGTCCTGGTATTGCCCAGTGTCACCGGGCATTTCTCTTTCCACCCTTTTCTTGAGAAAATGTTTTGAGGCAAATATAGAGTCTTATTTGGGCACTTTCTCAGCTATCAGTTCTTGGTTACCTGCAAAAGATGTGTACCTTTGCTAATGATCAAATGATCTAATATAGATCATTATTATGAGACCCCTTCTCATACTTCCCTATACCAGGTGCACAGGAATGGATAGTCTAAACTTGTAACTGTTAATGCTTTTGAACAAAATCAACTCACTGTTAATTTATTCACATGCCAGTCACATCATATGAATAAAAGTGCCCAAGGAAAAAAAAATTCAGTGAAACAATGTAAGAAAAATAAAATTAGTAGAAAGAAACAACAGTCTTCCCTACCTTCATGGAATCATACAGTCTGTCCGCAAAGTACAGCTGCTTGTTCTGAATGCACTGGACTGAAGACAGAGACAAGAATAGTTAAATACCCTGCCCATACATGGAATAGCAGAATCTTGGAGCCATTTTGAAAGATGTAAGTACTCAAAATAAGGTTCTCAGCAAAAGCTTCTCTAAAAGGGAACATGAAGAAATTGTTTTTACCTGAGCTGCTACTTAGAAGTTGTTTGGCTAAGCTTGTGATTGAGCCACAGATGCTTACCATCTGAGAAAGTATTCCTCTTCATGGCTAGTATCCTTTCAGAATGCTTAGCCCTCCTCCACACACACAATTCATTCTTCCACTTCTATAAGCAACCTCTTTTCTGAAAACATTCCTTGTATGCTAATCCATCAGAAGTCTCCCTTTCAAGGCTGAGTTCTGTTTATTCTCCATTTGCATTACAGAGCTCTCAGTTCACCCTTAGTTTGAACTGGAATTTTCCTCTTAAACTGGTGACATCCTAGTCATCCCCTCATGCCACAGTACCAGCCTTACACGCTGCCTCCCTTTTTCAAAGAATTCAGTGCCAAATCAGCTAATGAAATAACAGCCTCCAGCATCCTTCACCACCCATCTTCTCCTCTCTCACACACACACAGAGTTCTCTCTCCAGCCTATGTCTATATTGAATACTTGATGTGCCAGCCACAGTTCCAACCTTTTAATTTGTTTGGGGAAACATTAAGCCTCTGTATCAAACAACAGTGGAACTAACAACAGATCAGAAGACACAGGTATTTGTATTTTCATCTGGAAAGCAAGATTTGTATTTTGCAGAGTGCAAAAATACGCTACTTCTGCATACCTGTAATACCCTAAAATACACTGGTGGATCCAATAATGTCAGCATGTCTAGTTTACTTCTCGTCCAGTAACACAGAGGAAGCTGGGCTCTATCCTTATCATGATACACTGCAAAAGCACTGAAAACATCCTATCTAAAGGTAGTCTTTACTTCAGTGTAACTCACCAAGATTAAGGAAGGCATTCTCCAAGTCTCCCTTAACCTCCTTCTTGATGCTTTCTAACATATCATATGGGCTGTAGCTCTTGTACCTCTCAAACACTATGACAAGAAAGAAAACAGGTGGAATCAAAACCAGACAAAGAACTGGTATAAGTAACCATTCAAATTAAAACCAGAGAGCATTGCAGAGACACATGATTAAAAACTATCTAAGTCCTTCTGAGACCTTTATCTGAAGTACAGTCTCAAGTCTTGCAGCTGACAGTTAAGTTCCCATGCTATAGCCTTTCTGTTTTCCTTGAATACCTCCATAATATGGTATAACACCATCTTACTCCTGTACTAGTATTTTTGAAACAACAAAATGTTGTTGTTTCAAAACAACATTTAGGCCCTGAATAGTCTTCAAATGGCTTTTCCATGGACTTCTTACAGCAAATCAGAGCTGCTTTTGAGAGTTTTCACTGACAGATTTAAAAACACAATACAGTGAATCTATCCTAGACCAGAGGCAGAAGCTGAAGGCCTTCTCAAGGTCTCTTGCCACCATGTTTTCTAGATTTGTCACGTTTTTGTTCTGTGTTTATGACATGTAATTGAGCATTGTTAACACCTGTGTAAAAAAGAGCTCTACACAAGCTGTGACATTAATGCTTCCACAGAAATAACTGTGTGTTTTGAAAAAAAATTAACAGCTTGGACATGAATGGAGGCTTACAAGATCTCCTGTGTTTAAGGCATGCTCCTCACACTCATTTCAATCTTATCTGGGACTCTCTCTTATAGGGAAAAAAAATAATCTGTCTTTGAACGGTACCTTTCTGCAGGTGGGGGACACTTCTTTCAGTCATAATGTTGATCCATTTGGGGACATCAGTTCCCTTTCTCTTTACACCAGCATCATAGAGCTCCTGTGGTTAGAATGAAAAGCAAATCATGGAAATCAGGAGTTCCACAAGAAGCCACTGCAAATTTATACAATTTCCTATTGGAAACAAGCACTACTAGAACTGTGTCAGTGGGAGAAACACAAAAAGACACACAATTGGGTAGATCACCAGGATAAGATCAATGGATTTGATCTGAAACTAAGACTAATGACTTTGCATTTACCTCTATCAACGGAGTTTTAACTCTGTATTTAAGCTCTGTTTACCTCAGCAGTTCCGCTCTTGACAGATACAGATGTAATAAACAAACATCTGCGGTCACTAAGTTCAGTGATACCTCTCTCAATCTTACACAATTACTTGATTGCAACTAGTCTTCACAGTGTGTTTCTTCTGTTAAAGGCTCTCTCTCTCTATCTCAACACGCCTATACAGCAAGCGTCTGTATAGGTATTAGCGAGTCAGTAGCTTGTGAAAACTGGTAACTGAAGGTGTCAGGGTTGCAAGTGGTTGATATCTTGATAGCATACAAACATTACTGTGTAAGACAATCTGAAATACACACAACTACTTTTATAAATGCTTCTTACTCCCATCATAGTGTTTTTACTTTCAGTGTCCCCAAAAGCTACATATTAACTTTAAAGACATTTAATGGTCATTACCAGCACTTACCCTGGCATCCTGGTCAATCAGTTCATAATCAATGACAGAGTTATCTTCACACCTTTTGCCCTTCAAACAAAGATAGCAGTATTTAGAAGAGGTTTAATGGGCAGTAAGCAGTTTACTATATACACATTCTTTTCTCTTTGATTTTTTGAATCTGAATTTGCTAAATGAGTAACAGTATGCTCCATCCCATTATGCTGCTGCTATGAATGCTAACTTTCTGTCAAAATACTTTGCCCTTCAACATTCCAGTATTTTTTCCCCCCAAACCAGTGAACACACAAGGAAATTGGGAAGTTAATCAAATCCAATTGTTCTGCTGGCAGCCATCATCTGGCTACCATTAGGAAAAGAGGAAAAATATGAAGAGACCTACCTTGGCCAGGGCAACCATTAGCTTGCGGAAGTCACCAGATGTGTCTGATATAATGTCCTTTTCCAGTTCTGTCTTGTACACTAGAAAGTGAACAAACAAAATAAAACCAAATAGTGTTCTACAAATACTCCTTTACAAGAACCACAGCTGCCAATTACTGTATTTTATGCACATGAACAGCTACAATCTAAGTCACATGTGGAAGACAATGCAAAGGTGTGCCTGCATAGTACAAAACTAACACTGATGAAAGTTCCCATGCCATCGAAGTCATTGAAGGATAACAGGAAAGCCTGAGACTATTAAGAGGAAGGGAATGTTATTTTAAGCTCAATATCCTGTTAGCTCATTCTTAGATACCAGTGAACATTTGCTTGTTTGATAAATAAATGTCAAACTCCTGGATTTATGACTGGACAACTGCAATTACAAATTTTATGCAAGAGACAAAAGCTGTTAAGACAAACCAAAGGAATGCTGTGTGAGATTCTGGTCTGGTGTCTAAACATTTTGATTGCTTTCCAAGTGGTCATACTCTATATTGCTACAAAATCACATTTTCCTTTTCAACAGCAACCTAATTTACAGCAGTAACATTCTCTTTGCTGCTACACATTTTTTTTCAATAGCAGCCATTAAGACTGCATTGGCTTGGCTTGTTCTTTTTGATTCAGCCAGCGCCTCCACAACTGCTTGACAATTACTAAGTATTAGCAAGCAGTGATTTACTACATTTCAATCTATTTCTGATGAAGCTCTGAAGCTCAGGGAAATAAACAGGCAGTGGACGTCTCTGCTACTGAATGCTGGTAAACCCAACCAAAATGAATATAAGGAATATTAATATAAGGAATATTAAATAAATATAAGGAGTATTAAATAAAAATTCATGTGTCTTCTTGTAACCGACTAAGAATTATAGCTTCAATCAGATAACATGCTTTAGAAAAGTTGAAAAACAGGATATGTACTTCTATGAAGTTTCATTTCATGCCTTTTCTGGCAGGTCTACCAAAGTAAGTTACAAACACGCTTTGGTAGATTTCAAATTCAAGTTCTTATTACATAATTGATCCTAGAATACATAAGTCTAAACCCATTAATTCTGTCACTACGTACAAAATGCATGTAGCTTGCAAAAAAACTCCTTTAGACACAACTTGTGAGAAGTAAATGTTTGCTATCAAGCAACAAGATGAAATTAATAAAACACACAAGTATCCAGGACCTCAGCACAAAATTGTATCTTATGTCCAACTGCCAGTGAACCAAAGGAGATGTGTGATTCTAACAACCACATTCATACCGAGAGGCACTTATCCTAGTAACTTCATGAAAGAACATAGTCCACTGAACCTTTCAAAGTAAACTTACTTTCCCTGTAGACTCTGATAATTTCACTAAGCTCCTGATTTGTTCTTGAGCAGATGATTTCAATTAGAGTGTCTTCATCAGTTCCCAGGCCCTGCAACACATACATGATTGGGTTAAGTGCTAGAAATGGACAGGCATATTTGAATGGTTAAAAGTATTTTACAGATATCTCTTTCCTCCCAGTCTAACAGTTTCATAACCATTCAGGGATATTTTTTGCTAACTGCACCTGAGAAACCCCAGATGGAACATTTTTAGTTGCCAAATACTATTCCAATAACTCTGAAATCCTGCAGATATTTTCTCTGGGCAACGTGCATTTTTTGTGTCTGTAACACTCAGTGTCCTCCCCACCAGTGTAACTGGATGAGATCTACTTAACGTAGCCCCAGTGTGATTTCTTCTGTGCTCTCAGTGGACAGAAAACAAATCCAGTTATTAACATGCAAATGGGCGGGAATCAACTTGCTCTTCCCTGCCTCTCTTTTCCACCTTGGTTCATACAACTCCTCCATAATAAGTGGAAAGCCAAGGATGGCACCATATTAGCCATGGCCTTGTCTCCAAATCAGCAAAGATTTAAGCACATTCTGAATTTCTGCCTAATAAATATCCCCTCTTGAATAGTCCATATTTTCCACATACTTCACAATGCACAAACACAAATGAAACAGCGTTACAACTAGCTATATTAAGAAATAAAAATGCATTCAGTATGATAAACTAAATATTCAGATTTTATGTTTTCTTGAAAAAAATGTAATGATTTGAAAAATATTTCAAAGCCACTTCTGTGATCAAGGTCAATGAAGAATCAGTACTTGGAACTAAGATGCATTACTACTGTTTGAAAAGCAATACAGGTGTTACAAAATAAATATACAAATATGGGCATGGTTTGCTCGGGACTCCAAAAGGAGTCTGCTAAATAACATCTTGGGAAAACTTCCAATGCTGCAGGCCTTCACATGCAGAAAATGGAGACAATTATGAGAAAAACCATCCCCTTGGGAAGTATCTGGAATCTTTTTAAAGATTTTCCAAATAGTTAAGTATTTCATACGAATGTAAGTACCAGAAACATAATTAATTCCTCAGTGTCAACCTTCTTTTACCAAACTTTGATTCCTGTGTCATAGCTTATGTTGCTCTATGTATCAAGTATCTATGGTCATCCCAAATAGAACGCATCAGATGTAAGACATTAAAACAACAAAAAACCCACCAAATCCCCAAAATGACAGCACATGATAGATATCCTTTACTTAAACCACAAGAGGGCAGCATCTGATTACTCAAAGAAGGGATTTGGCCCAGAATTGAAGAGTTACCAGCTCCATACTGGGCTAAATTTTTGAATTTGGGGATTTAAGTTTTTTTGAGGTGTTGTTTTTTTGGTTTGCTTTCTTTTGGGGCATACATTTCATTGGTTGCTTGGTTTTTTTCTTAGTCTGGAGAAATCAATTCATTGGTTTTTTGTGGTGGTCTGAATTTCAGGCATATTTTAATAGTTGGTTTTGAATTATTAAAAAACAAAACAAAAACAAACAAAACAAAAAAAAACAAACCTAAACAAACAAAAAACCCCAACCAAACCAAAAACCCAACCAAAACTGATCAGGAACATTCAGAATTTAAGTGGTGAATATAAATCCAAATTCCCAAACTTTAGTTTGCCAAGAAACGCGAATGGCCTGGCATGAACACTTCTCAAAGTTGTCTTTCAGTGGCCTACAGAGTAGATGTTTCTAAACTCTACACAATCTTTCACACTTGCCTGTGGTTGTAGGAGACTGAACACAGCGAGTCACTGCTGCGCTGTTTCTCTAAAATCTGCTTGTGATGCCCCGTCCTCCTCCTCCGGTTCTACACAGAGGCAGGTCTGGTACAGGATGTTCTTTCAAGATCAGTGATATGACCCAGTAACTGGAAACTAATGTTTAAGCTTAAAAATGCTAGCAGAGGATATAATGGCTCCAGCTAACAGCTGCTCTCTTAATGACCTTTTTGTGCTCTGAACCTGTATTTATGGTTTTTAAGAGCAGTCAGCAAGCAGCAACCAGCCAAAACAGTGTGTCCTGATGAATTTTGGTTTTTTTCCTTAGGGAGAGGATTTAATTAACAGTTTAAAAATCACACAGCTTCAGAATTTGTCTCATTTTGGATGCTTTGTAGCTGGATATTTAAGCTATAGCACTTACAAAAAACTTCAAAAAATGGGTATGTTAGAAAACTGTGATCTTGGCAACGAAGTCCCTATTCATTCTTGAATTAACACAAACTTAAATTTCAAAGCTCATTTACCTTCATGGAAGCTTTCAATTCAGAGGCATCATACTGAGCAGGTGTCTTCAGCAAGCCCAAGATCACTGCCTCCAAATGACCTGACAGAGCAGACTTGAGTGCTGCAGAAAGCTCCTGTAAAAAGGGAGGGATGATAGAAGAAAAAATTAAAGCTCACTTCTGATCTCCAGAGAATTGAGCCTGCAGTGCTTGAAGTCTCCAAGCCTGCAACAGTGTTTCTTGCTCAACTGACAAGGAAAAAGAACATAAAAAGCTTTTCTTTTGTGAAAGGCTAAGAAAGAAATTAGGGTAAAGCATTTTTTCTCATCCTTTTTAAAAAACAAGAAGAAATCCACTGGTGGCTGACAAAGTGCTGGGAAGCATGGTGCAGACACAGCTGAACAGCTCCGCTCGAGTCCTGAACCACTGACACTTTGTTGGACCTAACAAGCACAGATGGATTTCAGTCCAATTCCCTGTGATCAGTGTTTCTCCCTCCCATACTTTTCCCAGTAGTGCTGTATCACTTGTGTTTTTCCTATTATCCCAGCCCTTTACTAGCTGAGACACTGGAAAACTGACTGCACAGTTATTCCACTGTACAGGCCCAGTTCCCAAACAGCTGAAGAGAAAAATTGTCCATAAGCACAGAAAAATTATCCCTGTCTTCAAGGAAACTACCAGAAGAGCGTAGTCAAAGCCTCTATTGTTAATTGCCAGTCAGTCCTAGAGAATGAAATGGGCAGGTATGCTCACTTCACAGGACGCATGCACATTTGTAGCAAATGAAGTTAGAGGCATGCTGTCTTTAATGGGTTTCAGATGCAACTTGAATATATCAGCTTCATTGTGGTGTAGTTACAAAGTTGAAACCCCTGCGATCAAGTCTGGGGTTTACACCCATGAATGTATTCCCTAAACTGAATTTACATCTATAGAAGGGAATTGCTGCATTTCAGTGTATGAACTTGATGGGCAGATGAAAAGGAGTACAGAAACTGATCTCAGAGAAGTTGGTACCAGAGTGATAAGGAGCCAAGGCACTTAGTTCCCTTTCCAGTCGCCTATTCTAATCCAGGACACTAATTAATATATGCTAATACTGTATGCAACTACTGCATGGATTGACCCGGATAACAAATGGGGGGTTTGTCTAAGGAACATTTCAGTACAATAACTCAGTTTTGGAGATATCATTCATTTGTGTGAAAACAGGTTCTTCAGTCACCAGCTGAAACAGCAAAGACACCCTACGCCTCTAATAAATTTCAGGACAAATTCCACAAATTCCAATTAGCTGAGAGAAGTTCTTGCCCCAGTATTCACTGGTACCTCCATTAGCACTAGTGATGGGGAACGAGTGCGTAGATCAAACACCCTTCCTCAACATAGTTTCCATTAGACACAGCTTAGCTCAAAGCAGAGGTAGAGCTGTGACATTTAAGAACTGTAATGATCCACTAAGAAATCCTGCAAGACACAAACCAAGCAGCCCTGTACAATATAGCACATCACCAAAGAAACCTGCACAACCCGCTGCCAAAGAAAACCATGAAGTTATACCTACATGCCTTCTCATATCTCACTTCCTCCTCTCCTGCTGCTCACTTGTTTTTCACTAGGTGGTTTCTCCTGCAAATTCCATTGTTTCTACAGACTGTTTCATTCTTTGGCATTTGACAGACTACAAATTCAGTTTGCTCTTGGGTTGCAGCAAGGAAAAAGGTGAAAGAGAAACAGATGAAAAAAAGCTGCAGATTTTGTTGACTGTGCATTTGTGTGGTCATGCAATACCTTTAGCAAAGCTTTAAGTGATACATGGCACTACCAGGGCCCACTTCTGTGCACAACTCTCCCAGTGCCCGCCTGCAGGCTGTGACCACCGGGTGCAGACACGCGCACACATGCATGTGTCCAGCCTGTGCGTGCTTCTGCATGTGCCTCTATCAGCAACACAGAAAAGTTGGTGAAATCCCCAGATTTAACTCTAGATTTACATTTGTGTTCAGATGAGCACTCTGGGCTGCTACTGGAGGACTACCATTTGGGGTCTGGAAAACCTGAAAAGAGATACATTCATCACAATCCTAGCTCTACATGGATTTCCTTTTTCATGAGCATAAAACTTCAACTATAGTAAGTTTCTCAACTCTTCAAAAGTCAAGAGAACAGCTCTTGCCTTCCAGATAGCAAGACTCATTATTCAGAACTCTGCATGTTATACAGATTTCTCTCCATCTCTCTCAGTACCCAAGGTATTTCTGACTGGAGAGTACCTAGCGATGGTTCAACTCTCTTTGCTCCACATCTGCAGTTTGTAGTACAGCTAACTGTGATTTTTCCTTATTTAAGCTAGCTCTGTGGATAGAAACAGAATACTTCCTTATACCAAGTCGCCTTAACAGCGACAAAGCAATCAAACAAAAAATTCAATCCCCTATGTCATCCCCCTTTCATCTTTTCCGTCAAACTGAGGCATTTCATGTCAATGGCTTTTTGCTGCTGCTTAACATATTTCACTAGGGAATCCTGTGGCTGGCTATGTCATCCATCCTGATTCCTGGCAGTAGTATTTCAGACAGACTTCAGTCCCAGCTGTGCACACTCAACAAATTTGGAAGTCCCACCAGTCCTAAACTGTGGCAGCATGGACAAAGCAAATGATCCCTTAATTTCAGCAAAAAGATAAATATTCAAAATATTCATCTCCAGTTTACACCTAGTTAATGGTGAAACATGCAGGCCCTGAAAAAAATCTAACTGTCCACAAGAAGAACATGGAACACTTGGTATTTCTTCATATTTTGTTACCTTTTTGGTTCTCCTCTGATAGGCAAAAGCAATATCCTGCCTCTGCTCATTGCTGCGGTTTGTCAGGATGTTGATGATGGTGACCTCATCCACACCTACAAAGCCAAAGGACAGAGTTAAAGAAGCTGTCTTGTTACTGTGCTCTTTATAGTAATATGTTCTCTGAAACTCTTTTCACATTTTTCACAACGCAATATTGTACTTGATAGCCTCATGTCCTTAGCTCATGCTGAGGCAGACCTAAATCACTGCTTTGCATTCACATTCTTCTGGCCTGCACAAGTAAAAAGGTACCATATGTCTTAGTTACAAATTTTGGGGTGAAAACAGGCTGATTGCACATTTTTGGCCATAACCTACTCCTGCACATTTCAAAGTGTTCCCATTTTATAAAAGAAAACAAATTCACCCAGTCCAGAAACAGCCACACACACACATTGGGCCTTTCAGCCATTGCACAGCCACAGCATAAGCCAGTGTCTTGAGCTTTTTAAGACATTCTGAATTTTAACCATTCTTGGCATTCAAAAAAGGCAAATTATGTTCTCAAGCTTTATCACAATTGTGAAAAGATAGAAGCCCACAAATGACTGTGTCTAAGTTTCTTATTCATATGCTTTGTAGATGGAAATACAAAGTTAACTCACTGCTCTGGCATTTAATGGAAAACATGTACTTGCACTTCACACTTGGGAATCACCCTGCATGGACAGGATGCTGACTCACATCTGCTGAGCTGGGGTGGAGCAGGAGAGCAGCTCATACAGTTTTCTTTGCTGTCCACTAAAATCTCTGAAAGTTTCAGGGTAATGAAACAAAAATTCATTTCTAAATTGATTCTGGCTGGGCAGATTTTATCAGTGCCTTCTATCAATGGGCAAAGAGAAATTAGATGTTGTGGCTCTTTTTTTATTTTTTTTTTTTTTTTTTTTTTTTAAATACAGGAAAATTCTAGAAGTCAGTCTGTGGCTCTGGTAAGATCACAGTTCCATGGCTCAGTCAGCGAAAGAAGAGGAAATGAACATGGGCAAAGTGATCAGTTAGAGTTACCACTTGTTTTGGTTTAAAGGCACTGCACTTGGAATCTCCATGGGCCCAAACAACAGCACCAGCATTGTTCTGAACAAAGCATCTGATATGGACAGTCACTCTGCATTCAAGGCGGGAGCAGAGCTAACATACTTTCATTTTGCAAGAGCTGGCATGTATTCATTCAGCTGATCTATTAGAAGTCTCTTTTCTTACATTTCATCATCAACAACAGAATTCCAGAAAAGCTGTTTCTGTCCTAACAGCATCTAGGAACTCCAGAGATCAATAATCTGCATGTGTGTATGAAATGGAATTGTAGCTCACCTCAAATTATTAGTGGGAGATGTATGTGATTAGCCCTTGTGAGACCTCAACACCATTGTGCATCTGGTGCCAACACAGTCCTAGGACTACCTGACTGAACTCATGATCTGCAGTGTCTTATTTTCCTTGGATAAACCCCAGATCCCAGTGGAATCAAAGGGAAAAAATTAGATAAAAAAAAATGAAAGCAGTTCCAGCTGTGTTTTGCTCAGTGAGATTTCACCCAACCCATGTTGCAATGAGGTATTTCTTTACTGATACTATTAATACTCTGAATATGTGGCTGATGCAGTTTGGTGGGTTTCAGGCACTATTCTCCCCTAGCAGCATGCCAGCAGATTTCCTCTGAACTTTCACTTCATAACATTCAAAACTCTGTTAAAAAGTACAGACATGTTGGATACACTATATACACACAGAAATCAATCTTTACACCTTGTTGTTGTTTTACCAATTTCTGAGTATAAGCAAATTGTTATAGATGAATTTCTAAGCAATTTCCTACAACAAACCTGTGTTTGAACTCTGCCAGTCATGGAATAAAATAGTATACCATGAAACCCCAATAAAAGGTGTCAGTTTAGGTTGCAAGTAATGAACTATTCATAACCTAGTCTGACAATACAATTATTTAACAAATTATTTGAGACACACAAAGTCTCAGTGCTAGGGAATAACTATGAAACAGAAAAGAGACACTTCAGCAGTCTTCTTTCCTACAAAGAATTAAAAGGAAACCTAACATAAGCTCTGTTAGTACTCTTCTAGTTAATTTCTTCTATTTAGGCTCCTATACTCGAGCTAAATCTATACACAGGGCACAATAGAGCATTATACAGAAATAAAGCAGCCTCTTGTCCTATACAGCAAAAAGCCAACATTTACAAAGGACACACTAAGGCACTAGATGAAGTCACCACAGAACCACTAAATAGCATAAAAATTAAACAGGCGCAGAAATGACATTTATTACAAAAGGAACAAACCAGAACTGCAACAAGTTATCTGCATTAGGCAAACTCTAGTTTGAACTACAAACCTGGTTTTATCATCTAGAGCCACTTTTGCACATCTGTGTGAACAGCCTGTCTAGACTGCTGGATATATATATACCTCCTGCATTTAGCTCAACTCCACACAAAGCCCAATGAAGGGCTGGGCAATGTATTTGTGCAGTATAGTTTTTGCAAACAGATCTAAGCCCCAGTAAACACATCACAGTATTTCCCACAGATCCCACAGTACATAAAAGATGTCTGACCTCTGAGGAACCAATCCGCAGAATGTGAATGAATGTTAGACTATTTAGATAGGACATAGAGCAGAAAAGTCAGACACTGTACTCCAGATCTTTGCTCCGAAACACATGTGCAGCTGTTGCTTAGCCAGGAAAAAGTTTCACCCATTTCATGTACCATCACCAAAACAGAGATTCAGGACGTTGCCTCAGCGAGTTTGCATTACTGAGAAACAGCTGGCTAATTCATTAGATGGTAACTTTTCAAAACCCACCTGTACTTTAGAGAATTCACATTTTAATAGATTTTCTGAATTACCAGATCAAAATACCCTGTAATGAAGCATTTGAAGTCCAAGGAAACAGCACCTGGAAGAAGCATCCTAACACTCTGGTTCTTTATTTCCCCCAGGAATACTTGCTTTGAGAAAGTCTTTATGGTAAGGACTCAGTATTAAAACCATAAAGAGATTCTCCCTTCTAAAGCCACCTTCAGAAAAAAAGCTCCCCTAGAACGAGCTAATAAACAGAGAGAATATATCAATATATCAATCCTATAGACATGCAGGTCCATGAAAAAGTTTCCCTATTATTTGTTCAGAGAGTTGGGAATCATCTCTCTAACAAAATGTTTCCATGTCTCTTAAAACCAAACTCAGCAAACTCCTGTCTTTGCTGGAAGAAAGGAAAAACCCAACATGACCTTGACTTTCCTGACTGGAAAAGCTTTTCTACTGCCTATGATACTTCAACTTCCTTCTGTATTAACTGAGTGTTCAAATGTGTAAGTTTGTACTCACCCTGAAAGTCTGAAGGTCTATTTGACACATTTGGATTTGCCTTATAATCAGAGCTGTAAAAAATCATTAAGCCTAGACAAAACTCTACCTACACACAAAGCATCTTCTGCCAAACATGATGACATTTACCTCTCTCTTGCAAGAGAATTTTTGACAATAAAAGCAAACCATATGATGATTCAAAATCAGAACTGAACCTACTGTGATGAGTAGGCAAGGGATTTCTCTGGTTAAATTGGGAAATCTTGTGAAAGGAAGAGTTAGGGAGGGGCAACATTTTACATTTCATAGCAAGTCAAACATGTGCTTTGTTGGCACTGATGGAAGACTGCATTTCTTCCTCATGAGAAACCATTTGGCTGTTAAATTTCTCCCTCTCCTGACATGTAGGCAAAAGACTTTGCAGCTCCAGTTATACCCAACCTTGCTTCTCTGGCCTGGAGGAAGTCTGGGAAGCGTGGCACACCCTTTCTCTGTTCCAGAGCAGGACTAGGACAGAGGACCACTGCCACCAAGGAATTACTCCAGAGTTGTAGTTAGGAGTACTCCACGTTCTCCTAATTCTTTCAGTACTCCAGGTTTTAATGTGCAGCTGCATCTCTGTCCTCCTCCATCATGGTTTCCTGCCAGTCAGCGGAAGTGATGGATCCTGGCACTGATATAAAGAGATGGAACCTGAAGATCCTGATTCAGAGAAGCAGAGGACTCTCACATTGCCCTGCCCCCTGAAATACTGCAAAATCATTTTAGGAACCAGATGACATTGTTTCTAGGACTTTCTCTGACCCAAATTAATACAATATACATGAGTATTTAGTTCAAAAAACAGGAGAATTATGTTCAAACCACTCCTATGCAGCTGTCTGGAGAGCTGAAAGGAAGAAAAAATGCCCAATCCAATAATCCAGCAGAAATCTATTATTCAGAGCATGGTCCCAAATCTGCTACAGAAGCTGACACTTCACTCTCAGTGGCAGAAAAGTAGTAGCATTTGAAGTATTGATGAGTGCAGAGAAGAAAGTGGACATTTTCAGAGATAACAACTCTTCATATAAACTTTAAAAGTATGCTTTAAGCATGTGTTTACAGAGTTCAAAATCTAACTTGGTCAAGATTCCATCTGTGAGGTCTGAAAAATCCAACACCTCCTAAAATAGGTATCCTCCAGTAAAGATTCTGAAATGTTGCTCAGGAGACAGAGCATCTTTTTCTTTTCTTTTCTAATTTAACTTTCCCCCTCCCCAAGCCAGGAACGTACCTTACAAGCAGAATCAACACCACAGCCCACATTCCTCACCTTTGGTTTTGATGGCTGTTTCCAAGGCTGCAGCATCCCGGTCAGCATCAAAATTTGAGTAGGCCTTAACTGTGGCATAGGCACTTGGTGGGAGAGAATGCTGGAAGGAGAACCACCTCAAAGTTAAATCAGGTAACTCTGTCCACACTGCAGGTAATAAAACACATGCCTCTTGGTTTAACTGCTATTTAGCCACATTTTTAAGTTCAAGAACTACCACTGGGTTACGTCAAAATGGAATTCTCCCAGGATCCACTGAACTCCGTTCTGCTGATGTGTATTGTCCTGAAATACACTCACAGCCATGCTTATATAGCAAAGAATATACAAATAGATATATTATTGCAGCAAAAACCTAATACATTCCAAGTTTATTCACTAAACCTCAAGCTTCTAAGATGTGGAGTTTTCTGGCTTGATCTGAAGGAAATTGACTATAGAAAGCTAACTCAAAGACAGTTTAAGTCAGAAGTATTTTAGATTTGAAGCCAGTATTTTACTTTGGATTATAGACTAGAATTTAAAAACAGTAGATGGAGATGGAAAATTAGCAATGAGTAAGTCAGAACTTACTGGAGACCTAACCTCTGGCAGGGAGGCAGACTGACCAACACTGAAATTGCCAGAGCTGTTTCCTAAGTGCACTAACAGTTAAGCTTTCCTGTTAGAAAGCCCTAGAAACTTTTGTTTCAGTCCTTAACTCCAACACAAAGTCAGGTTCATAAAAGGACTAAGCTATCTTAATATCCCATTGAGGATCCTTTTACATGCAAATTGTTATAAAGAAGACAAATTTTAACTAAAAATTTCCGTGTTTCTTAACTACGCTTAACTCCATGCTATTGAGGTCCCACTGTCCCGAATAGACTCCTCCAACAGCAACCACTGTGCCCTCTTGAGACAATCTGTGTTATGCTGTGGAGGGAAGAAGTCAAAAAAGCACCAATAAGCTGAATCATTCCTTCTTTTGCCTCTTACCATGGGCTCAATCTAGTTTGGCCCTCAGCCATACCACAAAACACAGCCTTTCCTGTTAGCAGATCAAATTGCTAACAGCAACAGGAACTGGAGATGTGCAGTGTCGCCTAGGAGAAATCTGTGTGCCTGGAAGACTCCTACACTAAAGGCCATTAGCACCCACGATCATGTGGCACATTATCTAATTAGCTGAAGCAAGTCACCTGATGAGCTAAGCAGAGTTGGGTACCTCTCCTTCCACCCATCCAAAGCCCCATATATTTTCTGAGTCATCTGGACAAAGCACTTTACTGTAAGATGATCTTGTACTCTTGACAAAACACACAGCATATTTGCAATTTGAGAGCCAGCCTTCTCTCTGTTCTGTGGCAGAGGAAATGTACAGTACTGGTACTGTGTTTTCAGACAGAGTTTTTCCAACCAACTTTCCAGTTTCTTAATCTTGAAACAAACCAATCACTACACCACTGATGCAGAACACAAGAATACCTTATTGCACAAGACAGGACTTAGGTTCGGCTGCAACCATTCTGTAAATGGGTGGTTAAAGTACTGTTTTTAACATCACTGAACCTGCTGAATTATTGCTTGGAGGAACTGAGCATATCCTTTATGCAGAAGAGCTACTACGTGATTCTGGCTTCCAACTTAGGATCTACAGAACAAACCAGCCCCGATATTTCTTATACCGCATGGCAGGATTTCTGATGACAATGGAGCAGTATTCCAATTTGAATTCTGCAACTACTCACAAGCATCATGGAAGAAAAATTTCTGCCCTTGAGAACAGATAGCTCAAATAATATTCCAGTAATTCTCCATTGAAACAAATGTGGCCAAGAAATCTGAAGGGCTGATTGCTTTTGCAGTACAAAATCAGCTTTGCTACTTACCTACAGTGCATTAGCCACTTTTTTGCAACAGCTCTTGCACAAACATCATATGGCATAATTTATTTCGCAACAAGTTCAAAAATAGGCAAAAAAGTTTGCTCATACTGACCTCAGATCTGGAGTTCCTGGCTATAGAATTTAAAAGTATAGCAAGTTTATAAGCAACATGATGAAATAACATGTGGACAGGATTCACTTCTTCAGTGACAATCACAGAAAAACGAATTAATACTACCATATCCTGACACTACACTGGGAATCCCTCCCTCTAATGCTGCAACAGAAATCAGAGTGTGGCTTTCTGGTATTTCAATAAAACTATGAAGCAAGTTCTGATGTGCTGGAATACGCACCATCAAAACCAAGAGTCTTCACACTTCCCAAAAAAAAAATGAGAAAAGTCGGTTGAGAAAATAAATTGTTTCACGATTTGGTTTTGGTGACAGCTGCCACAGGAATAAGATGCTGCACATTTTCATTCTAATTAAGTAGTGTTCTCCATTCCTCCATTTTTAATGGGGAGGGGAGACAGGGTGGAAGAGGGATGAAAACTCAAAAGATGTCATCAAACCCAAACACATTTCCATCTCCTCTGATCATCCTTAACTCACTTATTCCTTTGGAAGAAAGAGGGACCATAGATGTGAACTAGCTATTCAGTCTGTCCTATGATCTCTCTCATATGGCCCAGCACATGAACACTACTCATGCTGCTGGCCAGTTTGAGGACCTTTCATTTGCTAGTCACCTCAAATTATTGTTCTATGGTTTACGGCTGCTTTGTGGCTGAAAACTGATCACTGCTGACTAGGTTTTGGGTTAATGCCAGTTTAAGTAGAAGAGGTGTGTGGAATCTTGTAAACTGTACAGCTCAGTACAGCTGTTGCAGAGAGTCTTGCAAAAGAAACAAGATGTGCCGGTTAGGAAAACCAAACTTTTTGTTTGTGCTTAGACAATACTACTTACATCTCCTTCAAGGCTGAGCTTGCTTAAAATTTCATGGACAGTAGACATCTTGGAAGAATGCTGGAGAAAAAAGAAATAAAACAAACAGATTTGTAAACGTATTTACAACTCCATCAACGTGTTACACAGTCCCAAAAGGATGCAGCACTGAAAGTGACACAGTCCAATGATCCTGCTAATCCCAAGCAAGAAAGCAGATTTAAGAGTTTCCAAGCCACGCCACCAGTAATAATGCAACAGTGAGAGGTTTTAATTCCATTGTACAATAAAAATTTACCTTTGTGCCTTAAAAATGCATTTCTTCTGCATTCTAAATACTTAAACTTAGGAAGTGGAGAATCTCTACCTTAGAAACAGAATCAACTGAGCTTAAAACTCACCACCAGGAAAACTGTGCAGAAACATCATATCCTGGACAAGCTCAAAGCCAAAATGCAGAAAAAAAGTAGCAGCATTTAAACCAGATACTTGATTCCTCGAGTACTCATAGAATACATTGGAACTATTTATATTAATGCAGACACTGTATAAATTCATAATGCTGTTTAATCCTGGAGAGAGGCCACAAATGCCTCTAACAGCATATGGGTTTGTAGCCGCTCCCCAGCAGTTAAGGATCACAAGACAAGCTACAAACACCAGTTAGTAACAAGGCTGTCAGATACTAGGTAACAAGGACTCTCTTAAAATGACAGCTCCAAAAGTAAAAGCCATTGAGGCAAGGTAATCAACATCGCCCATCATCAATAATCCAGGATGGACACAGCTTTGAGCAGCCTGGTCTAGTGGAAGGTGTCCCTACCTGTGGCAGGGCGCTCGAACTGGATCTTTAGGTCCTATCCAACCCAAACTATTCTGTGATTCTATGATCGTTGCTCCATTGCTAGAACCTGCATTACAACATCTCGCTAACATATAGGAAGAAAAACAGGGAAAACCCCAACTCTGAGACAGACTATATGCACTGCAGAAATGAACACTGATGCAATACACTTATGTTACAAGGCACTGCCGTTTTTCAGCTCCGATTTCTAGCCAGGGAAGTTTGGCAGAGCTGTGTTACTCTCTTATTGGAAGGGTCTCTTAACTAAGTAGGATTTTTTTCCCAAATAGAAAGTGGTAAGGCAGAGGCAATATTTAAGAGTCTTGATATATTCCCCAAACTGTACTCTCAAATTCCTCTACTGAAAGGGCAGACATTGCCACTTACATTCTCTTCTAGTCACCCAGGTTGGTACCTGGAGCAAGTATTATTTCGCGTGGTGGAAGTTAAACTTGTTTCTCAAGAACTCCACAATCAAGCTGTGGAGAGCATTACCCGAAAGTGAAGTGTTGGCTTGATGAGAGGTAGGTAAAGAAAGACAGCAACACCTCAAGGCCACTGACATTGCCCTGATTGGTAACTGAGCCTGGAACCAAAACTGCACTGGTTTCACTGCTGTCACCGGCTCCCCCAGTCCAGCTCGCACATTCTGTTGTGCCCAGCAACTGCGCAGCCAGGCCTGGGCATGGCCTTGCAACTGGTTGCCAGATTCTTCTTTTATCCTCCATCAGTCTCTGCTCTGGTGGTGCTGGAGCTCTCCCAGGCAAGCAGTACAAGCCAACAAGGCACATTTCCCAGACAAACCAAACTCCTCTCCACCCCGTGCTCAGTCTGAAACCAAGAGCTCAGGGAACCAGCAAAAGAAATTCAAAACAGTTTCTTAATCATGGGGATCTGGTTAAAGCTACTGAACAAGTGTTTATTTTTTGTTTTAGTTCCCACAAACATACTGTACCTGTAGAGAGAAAGCACAGAAATCCTTACTTTTAGCAGGTAAAACTAGTGTTATGAGAAATGTAGAAACACAATTAGATGGCTTTTGTACTCTAACTGCTGTAATCATGCCTTTCCTTACTTAGGATACAGGAAGAAAACCTTTCATCTTCTGAAGCAACCTGGGCATAAGTTACAAAACTTTATTTCAAGGGAAAAATAAGATCCCATGGAATCAGAAAAATAAGACAAAGAATGAAAATCAGTCATGCATCAATTTACTTGAGATCAATCTTTTTTGGAGCAAAAATCCAACCCAGCCTTTTAAAGACTGGCTACAGAATTGTAACAGGCTGCTACCTGCTATTGGCACTATTAACCATGCTGGTTAGAGGGGGATGATGTATTACTGAGTCATGAAATCCTTAATGTTTACTCTTAATAAAATGAAGTACCTAACAATGAGTCCTTTGTACTCTGACAGCATTATAACCAGTACCAAGATGAGCAACTCAAGTCCTTTAGCCTTGCTTGTCAGAAAGAACTGAAAAGCACCAGCGAAAACTGAAGCAAAGCAACTGCAGCATAATCTTTCACAAAACAATCACAGAACAGCTTTTTGCAACACTCGTGCTTCTAAATCAATTAAAAACAACATTGAATCAGGCTTGTTGGAACAAAAAACTTGAACAGAGTCCAGGAACAGAACTATCACACCCTCACTTGAGCTGGAACTGGGAGGTTCCTACCATCAGCACACAACAATGCTTATAGCAACCAACCAGCCACCAGCAGCAAGCTGGCAAAAGTAAAAAATGGAAGGCTCTGCAAGAAGCTTTGCAGAGAAAGATCTTTACTGGGAGAACAAATACATCTCTTGTCACACCCTGCTTTGTAAGGCACTCATGTCTGAGAACACACTCTCACTGCTCTCTGAGGGACTGATTTTATCTGATGTAGTTTTGACAAGTTCTGGGAGGGTCTGAACATGTGAACAGAAAAATACTTGCACTAACTTGTTCTGCCTTAAACTGAAAAGGAATCAATCTACCTTCCAGGTATAAACTAATACTTCAATACCCTAAGGCAAGTTTCTACAACCAGTTTTCCTCCTAAATCCACATGACGCAAACCTGAATCATAATGTTGCTCTACTGAAAGAAATAGCATCTGTTTTGAACTTGACTCCCACAGTAATTAATCACTGATTTGCAAACCTGTTGTTACACTGGGCCTAGTCTATATTCAGTACCTTATTTCCATAACTGTTTGGTGACAGAAAAAGCATGTGTTTAAAACCAGTCCCGTATCTCAGTTCCCAGAGGCAGCTCCCATACATTAGAGCAGAAAACACCCATGTGAGCAATCTAAAAAGTGCCAGGTATGCACAAGCCATCACAGTGCTCAATAAGCAGAGTTAGCATTTTAAGCAGCACTTATTATATGTTCACAGACAGAGATTGAGCAATGGGTGTTCCCAGATATCTGAGCCAAGGAAACGGCATCCCCAGAATGAGAGAATGGAAACTCTTTCACTTGAAGCCGTTTATGTCAGGTCTCCAAAAACTAGGGTATGGTCCAACAGAGGAGAGGAGGAAGAGTGAGGAAGATGTGCATTATCTGCTTTACATGAACTAAGGACTCAGAATCATTCACTTATATACAGTGCTAACCAACTGCACATACTGTGTCTCCCCAGATCACCTGGGACAAGGCTCAGCAGAACACTGAAAGCCACTACTTGGAGAAAACATCAGTTCTAAAGGAAAGGATTTCAAACCCCTTAGTACCACAAACATACTTTAACTGTTCTCTTCCACAGACTCTGCTAATAGCCTGGCATGTTCCGTTCCAGGAAGATGCTATGCACATACAAAATGAAGGACTTTCATTTCTCCTTATTCAAGTTATTCTCACTTCTGGGTCTTTACAGGAAAACCACTTTATCGAGGCAAACCATTTGATACATTAGTTATGGAAACTATACTCACAAGGGCTACTTATGACAACTATCTCCACCAACAGAAAGCAAGCACACCTATGGATGGATCACTCAAAGGCATGGAGGTTCCAAAAGATCCTTTCACTCTTGACCTGTATGTTGGATTCTGCACATCCCTGAACGGATATGACATTTGAACATGAACATAAGAACAACTAGCATCAATCAGAATTAAAGCTGACATCTATATGAACACAACCCACTTCTGCATGACTATCTGAAATCATTTCACTTTTCTTCCAGTTAAAGTACACGGCCACATTCCTTTGTCCTGTCTCCTCTCCTCGCTCGAGGAGGGGGAAGTGGAGTCCCGGCTGACTCACCAGGCAGCGGCAATCTCAGCAGCCCCGCTCACAGACGCGGCAGGGCGGGACAGCCGCGCCCAGCCAAGCCTGGCTCTGCGACCGGGGAACCGCACAGGGCTCCCTGACACGCCGCGGGTGCGACCGAAGGCTAAACTCGGGGATCACTGCCTACCCGGAACACTGCGCAAGGGCTTCTCTTGTGCCCGTGCCAGCGGCCGCACCCAGGGAGGAGGGCAGTGGCCACAGCCCCAGGCCGAGCTCGGCGCACGGGGCCCGCAGCCGAGCGAGTCCTGCCTTCACCGCCCGGCGCGGAACAGTAGCGTCGCTTCGACGCTCCGGGCTGAAAAGTGAACGTACGCTGCCATCGTTAACTCATCTGAGCCTCCGTGCACCTCAGCGAGAAGAGAGAGTATGCGGCGAAGTCTGAGCGAGCTTGGGAGCGGCTCCGCTTCCCCTCAGCGCTGCCGCCACACCCGGGGGGCTGCGGGCACATGAAGCTTCCCGAGGGCAGCCTCGCCCTCAGAGCCGCCGTTCCGACGTGATGCCGAGCACAGCGCGGTAACTAACGGCGGCGCAGCGCCGGAGGAAGGGAGGGAAGAGAAGAGCGCGGGTCGCAGGAGGGCAGCGGCCGCACGCAGCCACCGCCCCGCTCCGCTCCCGCCGCCCGCCCGCCAGCAGCCCCGGCCCAGCCCCGTGGGGGTGCTGCTGCCTCCCCCCGCTCCGCTCCGTGCCGCCGGGGCTCACCTGGCCGGGGCGGGCAGCGCGGCTCTGGCGATGGCTCCTGCGGAGGCTGCTGCCCGTGGCGGCCCGGGCGGGGTTTTAAAGCGCCGGCAGGTCCTGCCCGCCCCGCAGCCCCCCCCCCCCCCC
>JAOEHY010010320.1:0-33777 GCA_025447955.1 Psilopsiagon aurifrons
AATGCTCCATCCCTGGCAGTGTTCAAGGCCAGGTTGGACATAGCCTTGGGTGGCATGGTTTAGTGTGAGGTGTCCCTTCCCACGGAAGGGGAGTTGGGTCTAGATGATCTTAAGGTCCTTTCCAACCCTAACTAGTCTATGATTCCATGATTCTATGATTTGCATTACCAACATTTTCTCTGCTACCATCCAAGCCAAATTCTTACTGTTTGTACTATAAACTGGGATTCTTATGAAATAATAAAAAACCAGAAACACAAGCCTTTGTAAGAACAGCCAGTATTGTAAGGCACAAAATAAGTTGACCAGTGATAGCATTCTATTTTAGAGGACAACATACCAAGGAAAACACAGAGAATTCTAATTCCAAGGGTGAAACAAGGAGGCATCACTTGGATTTGCGTGACAAATGCAACAGAAAGGTAAAACATTCATGACTCAAATATATAAAATCATACAATGGCTGGAAAGGGCCTTAATATCATCTAGTTCCAACCTCCCTGCCATGGACAGGGACACCTTCCACTAGACTAGGTTGCTCCAGGCTCTGTCCAACCCAGCCTCGAACAGTTTCAGGGATGGACATTCACAACTTCCTTGGGCAGCCTGTTCCACTGCCTCATCACCCTCAGAGTAAATACGCTTATATCTAACCTAGATTTTCCCTGTTTAAGCTTGAACCCCTTGCTCCTTGTCCTACCACCACAGTCCCTGATGAAGAGTACCTTTCCAGCATCCTTGTAGGCGTTCATCCATTTTACATTGGAATAACTTCTTAACATTGTCCAAACGTGCTGCACCACTGTAAAGCATTAGTATTTACTTGACTAAATACTGAACAGGTCAAATTATCTCAGTTAATATGAATAACTAAATCCTTGTATACTTTTATCTTCTTAAAAACTTAAGAGTGAACAAAAATACTACTGCCTTGGAACTGACAGTGACTGCATAGAGGAAAGTACCACTATCCTTGCAACAACAGCTGTGCAGCCACCCAGACTGAACTGCCCAGGGGCTAAACCCATAGCCATGGTATGATGAACTTCCTAAAATGCTTTAGTATTTTTAAAAGGACCACCAAACAGAATGATATGGACCTGATGAAATACAGGGAGTGACCATGGCGGGTGGTTGGGTAACATGAGAGTCTGAATTCACAGTATCTGACTTCAGTTGCATAAAACTCCTGGAAAAACAGAAAAGTTTATCTACAGCTTTCAGTTGTAGCCAATGGAAAAGCAGATTGTGACAAGCAGCAATGCTTCAGAACAAGAGTCATATACAAAGTGAAAAATAATAGTATCAGTTTTTAGTAGTGCCCTTTTCAAGTAGCTAAGAAATGGAATGACGACGAAGACCATAAAAAGCAGTGACAAGTATAAAACTACCATAGATTTCAATACTATATTTAAATTATATTTTTATGTCAGTGGAATACTACAATGAAAATCTTTCATATTGACAGCTGTGGAACAAGAGAAGTTTTATCTCCCTGACAATGAAAGTTAAAGACATAAGTGAGAGACTTGAGTCCTACAGCTCCCACTTCTATTACATATACATTTGGTGTATCAGGAGACAAACAGCAAAGAGGTATCCAAAATGTTTACTGATGAAGAATTTTCCCTCCATTGGTATACGTCTCCAGTGGCATCCACTACAGCTTTGCACTTCAAAAACTGAGACATAGCAGAGAGAGATATCTTCCATCGTGAGTATTTTTTCAGGAGTTCCTCTCCTCCTCTTTTATTATTTTTCAGAGCATGGTTCCAAAGATGCATTTTTTTCCATAAAAGTAGACTACTATCTTTGCATACCATTAAAACTGGTATTTGCCTGAATAATCAACTATACAGTCTTCACAGGCATTTATTAAAATCAAACAGCAGTGGTGAAAATGAGAACAATCTACATTACCACTGCTCTTTTGGGGAGCAAATGCTCTCCTCCATTAGAGGAAAAAAGAATTCAGAATTACATAGAGAACTACTGTGACCCCTTGATACCGAGTTGGCTACGTCTTTCATACATCCAAGCTTAAACAGAGATTATTATAATAAAGACAGGGGAGAAGAGGCTTGAGAATGCACTGCTTAACTGTTGCTCAACTTCTACCAAAACAAATATCCCATTGGGCAAAGTGGAGGCACTGCAGTTCAACAGAATGGAGAACAGCAGACATCAGCAAGAGGATATAAGCTACAGAGTTGATCATCCTCTTAAGAGAAGCATACAGACTTTCTACAATAATCTGAAACAACTTAAATAAGCAACATAATTATATAGTCACCTACTTCAGATCAACTGCTAGGTCACATAAGTCTACCTTTTTGGATTAGCAGACAGGCAACATCTGATGTGACTGATGTCATGCTATCACAGGATTTGTACTTGTACATTTCTGCACATAAACAGTTAACAGATGTACAGAGTTCATGTAGAGAGGTCATGTTTGGAATCTGCTACAGCAGCCAAGAAGGAAACAGGATTTGAAAGCAATCTTGGAAGATGTAATCTTCAATATCTTTAAACATCTCATTCTGGGTGCCAAAGCAAGCAAGACTGAGTCAGCAGTTTGATAAAAAAGAGCCAAGCAGCTACACTTCAATGTGTTATTTGTGTATTTGGTATAAACTTAATGTTTAATTCTTAGAAAAGGAACCCTAAAATATTTTTGTGAATTTAAAAAGAAAGAAAACTCAGTTCAACTAATAAATTCACCTTCTGTCAATCTCAACACTGATTATCCATTAAGTACATCAAACAACCAAACACTGATTAACAAAAAATTCTTACTGAAGTTTTCCTATGAGGGCAATTGCCAGTGCGTAGTGCTATGTCAGTGGGGAATGACTTTGTGAAGAAAATAAATTCAATTATTTCAATTTATTTTTTAAAGAATCCCTAAACCCCTAATACCATATACTAGGATCATCTATCAACGTGTTATTTCACTCACTCATTTTCTAGAAACAACATCAAAAACACCGCTCAACATCTACCTTAAGTAGAATTCTGGGAGGCAGGGTTAATATTATTAGACTCTTCTAAGTTTTAATCCAGCGGAAACCTGGCATTGATCTCATCCAGGTCAGGATGATGGAAGGGATGCAGAAATATCTAGAGAATGAGATTAATTCCATGTTCAGGAACCTGATCTGAGCCTCTTGAGCCATATGTGAAGTAGCAATGCCAGAATGCAAGATGTGTTCCTACTGAGAAAATGGATTCAGCATATAAATAAATCAGAAAGAAGTTAAAATAGCCAACTTTTCCCTTCCAGTGATGAGAAACTGGAAAGTGCTGAGGGATTCTGTCTTGTTACCTAACTACTTTTAAAAGTCATCCTATTACAGAGCAACCAGAATTGGCATTGGGAAGCACAGTTTTCACAGGAGTCACATTGCTAGCAGCAGAAATCCTGCAGCTGTGCAGTATGAATAACAAGGATATGTTTTCCCAGGCTGGCCACCTTCCTGATTCATATTCCCTCAAACTTCACCCCCATACCTAGAAGAGCACTCTTCCAAACCACAAGAGAGACAAAAGTAGAGACAGAATCTGAAAGTTCAAGCTGCTTCTTTTCTGGTTTTATTAGTATTCAAATTCTAATCAAATTGCTATTAGCATTCTAACACAAAAGATCACCTAAGGGAAAGGATGTAATTGTTAGCAATCTAATATTTCTCCTTTTCACTAAGCAGCAGGGTATCACAAAGAGCATCTGCAATAGCCCCAAGCAATTGTCTACTGAATCTATGTTTCTAAGTCTAAAATAAAAACACAAACAGAGAAAAAAAATGCAGACCTCCATGACCACCACTGATGAAGGTTTACATTATTAAATAAATTACTTTGGGAAAACAATAGAAAATTCAAGGTTTAATATTTGGAGTAAAAGATGTGACTTTAATTCTGAACTTATCTTTGATACAAGTTGATTCCTCCAGACAAAAGGTGAAGTGAAAAAATGGACTGCCACTGGAAGATCAATCAACACCAGATCTGTCAAAAGAGGGATGAAGCCAGCTCCACCATCCTATAATACAAAGACTTGCCAGCAGCCCCTGGACATTTACAGTCAAGAGCTGTTACCACAACTTGAGCAACTAAAGTCAACTGTCATGCTGGATCATGCAGAAAAGGTAGCCACTCAAGCAGATATAATCTAAACCACTTTTGGTTTTAATTTTTGCACTCTAAAGCATATACTGAAGAGAATATCACTGACAATAAACTGAAAAGGTTTATCCAACCTTTGCAGTGTTAGGACATGTTCTTCAAGTAGGACAGTTAAGCGGTCAACTTGGCTAAGTAGGGAATTAAATATTTCTCAAGCTGGAAGAGATGGAAAGGCTGGCAAAAGACCATTTCTTCACCATACCTGAACCAGAAGTTAAAATAAATGAACAGGACCCCTATATCCATAAATCCTCGCTGAGGAACTACATGAGGGGTTTCTTCATTAATCAATTCAATTTGTGTGGTCCGGAAAAAATTACATCAGCTGGTAAAAATTATAGCCAATATGAAAAGGAACCTCTGACAACAACTAATACACATGCTCAGTACTACCTTAGCAGATTGCTGGTACTGCTTATTCAGAACTGTGCAACCATGTTTAGTATGACCGGTTAACAGGTAATACACATCAAAATACAAGCACATAAAAGTGCCACAACACTTTTTCCTATTTATTGCACTTCAACATTGGCTCACAGTGCATTAATATTTAGCTTAACAGTAAAAAAAAACATTTTCATGGTGATGTGGCTTTTTCCTTTTGATTTCCTGGTTAGAATGACTTAGGTCATAGAGTAGAATTGACTTACAGGAGTAATTTACCTCTTCTAGCCAGTCTGATCTTCCTGACGCTGTGTTCCTTCAAATAAACTGGAAAAAATCTGACTGAAATAATAAGTTACTTCACCAGTCATAAGATCACACTGTTCTTGCACTACAGCAATAGATACCAGACTCTGCAAAATGAATTTAAAATGTAGTAATATCATGAGATTAACAAGAGTAATTTATAAGATTAAAATAAAAAAAGACAGAACAAGCCTGTTTTGAACTTCTGCAAAGTATTATTCTACAACTCAGTTCGTCTGGTTGCCACAAAGCCTAACAAAACCTCTTTATGAGGTGTTCAACCACAGTCCAACAGAATGCAAGGAGCCAAGGTTGATCTGGGACACGTAGGTACCAAGGAAATGGAAAGCAACAATTACAAAAAAAAGATGACTGAACTATGAAAAGGCAACATTCACTTTAAGCCCATGTAATCACCGGACTTAGAACATAAAAGGATGACTATCACTATGGCTTTCTGCATCAATCTTATTTATTGTGCCTTGGCTCAGGACGTAGATCAGTTGCAGAGGTAGGAACATTCCAGTCTCCAGAATGATGGTAACAGGCCACAAAATTATTTCCCAGATGCAAGGAGAAAGAATTTTGTAGCACATCTAGTCATGCAGAGTGCTTTTTCCGAAGGTATGAGGTAGGTCTGTTCCCCTTGCCAGGAAGCATTGTCTGGCAGTCTCTGCCTTTTCCAGCTCTCTGTTAGCCAACAGTAAGGCCAAAATAAATTTGTCATCTTTACCTGCCAGCTTCTTCCTTCCAATTTTCCTACACTTTCCATTAGTGTATTGAAAATTCATTACTGCAGATAGCAGAATGGGAAATCAGAACATCAGAGTCCTGTTTACCCAGAAATGCTCAGTCTCAATGTGCAACAGCAGGACGTAATGAACTTTGCCTTCTACACTGGCATGGCATTTGATATTTAACTGATCAATCTCCGAAGTTACTCTCTCAAACAAAAGCTGAAATGTACATATACATGCACAATATAAATTCCCTCTTTTTCCCCTTACCCTCCCCAAGCACAACTATGGACACAAATGAATTTAGAAACATTTCAATTCCATATTAATTAAACCTTAAAGCATGTTTCTATGAACAGAACTATGAGCCTTCCCACTAAGGAGGAAAGAGAAAACAGCCAAGGACAGGAAATATTTCACACAGCAATAGCTGGTTTACTCCACTATGTCTTACTCCAACGTGTCAAACTAATGACAAGAAGGGGAGAACTGCAATCTCACCCTGAAATCAGGTGCAAACAAACCAGATAATCACAGACACCATGTAATTTTAGTATAACCCATATAGGGCAAGGGGGCTATCGTTTACAAGAGACAAGGTGTTGGTTCCAGGAGAAAAGCAGCATTGGAGAAGGCCTGCAAATCCTTATGCCTCTATCTGGACAACACAACTATTTCACCTCAAAAGCATTTGAGCCTTTTTTTTTCCAGTTTTGGAAAGCCAACTGTTCTGTCAATTGTTACTGTTACCAAAGTATGACCACTTCTCAAACTTCAGGCTATCCGGCATCATTAAAATGGTGTTACTTTCAAACCATTTAAAAAAGTAAAAAAAGACCACAGCTTCTTGCAAATAGTCTTAGCAGAATTAAGGAGTATCATCCCAGATTATCACCACCAGACGAAATACAAGCTAAATAGGTCAGTGTAGTGCACGTGCTCTTTCTGCTTTACTATACTCTTTATTTTGCACTATGAAGTTATCTTTCAAAAAAACCCAGCCAACAGAAACAGTCCTTTATAGTTTTTCCATTTGTTTTTCACTAGAAAATAATAAAATCAAATTTTACTCTTTGGTGCAGGTATCTGTCAAACCACTAGAAAAAACCTCAATCAATGAAGTGTTGAGCGATTCACCTTTTATAATGAAACCCACTCACAATTTCAACTTCAAATAAGGGAAATCATAATAGATCTTTAGCAGGGATTATATTATGGCCCAGAAGTTGTTTTTCACCAATACAAAGCAGTTGCACTGTAAGACAAGTACTACAAGAACATCCAGGAGGTGTATTACTTCGCAGGCCTTGGGAAACTCACTTAGAAGACGACACTCCTAGAGTTTGAATTAGAGATGATGTGTTCTTGTTTCACTAAGGAGGTTTCTCCATTTATTTATTTTTTTTTTAAATCAGGTTTCTTCTCTGCTTCAGACGTGGGATTTTTTTTTTCTTTTTATTTGTTTTTTTAAAGAAAACTTCTTTCAGGAAAATCAGATGCAATTCTGCAGTGATACAACTGAGCTACTGCTCTCCCACAGAAAAGGATTTTAGCCACCGATTTACGCACCTGAAACATGTTGCCATGGAACCCCATTAGAAGTAGATTTTGTTAGTGAAGAACATTAAAGGTCCTGGTAATTTTTTTCTCTGACAGTTAATGACTGCTTATTATCAGAAGGGGATTTAGCAAGCCTCTTAACTTGCTGAATCACACATCTATGGAAGGTCAACTGCTGTTCCTAGGCCCAGCAATCTTCAGCTGGATCCTCAAATACCCCAGGCTGCAGATGCTCCAGGAAATTACTCTGCAACATCACTTAACCTTTACCAACTCTTCACATTTTATTTGTGCCTGCCTAATAGATTTATAGATTTACATGAGCTAATTTTACATCCAAGCTAAGTTTAAATGAAAACACGCAATATGAAACCACATAATATGAAAGTGAATTAAAAAAAAATCATACGGTAAACATTTTGGAGCAGAAATTGGAAACTCTGATATAACAGAGATGTCGAAAATAAGAAGTACAGTCATAAATTATAATTAGCAAGAAGCAACTGCCAGTGTTAAAATAAGAAAGTACAGTTATAAATTGTAATTTATACTACAGTGTTTTGGAGAAGTTCAACTTCCCTCAGCACTAGGACACCAGCACTGAGGAACCTGGGGAAATAATTCCTGTCTACTTACCCTTGTGTCCAATGCTAACCTCCACTCCAACCAAACATACTCCTTCCTTTGGAAATAAGATTTTCCCAAATTGCCAGAAAATTTCCGGTTGTTAAAATTTTTTCTGAGTTTGGCTATTCGCTGACTCCCTCCTGCTTCAAGATGGAAAAATCTTAAAGTACTTTTGGAATCCAACCAAGAGTTTCCCTCACAAAGGGTATCTCTCCTAATGCTAAGGCACAAACTATCATAAAAATGAAAATACTATGCACAACCCTAATCAGGCTTAAGTTGTTTCTGCCTCCATCTTACAGTTTCCAAAGAAACTGGGTCTGGCATTACACTGTTGGGGTTTTAACACAAACTGCTTTACAACATTTGATCACCCCAAAAAAACAACCAAAAAAACCCCAACTTAAGTTTTCAGGTGTTTTTAAAGTGGAAAAATGTCACAGTCATATTTCTGTAAGCATATTTGACACCACAGTGGATGACACTATACTAACCAAAAGATAAGCCAGATCCACCAGCAGTAACTCCTGCGCAAGGGTTGAGATTTCAGAGTTGCAATGAAGACACATAATGCAGACTCACCAGTTTGTAAAAGTTAATCCTCATCCACACTTTTATTCTAAAGGAATTCATCAAAAATGTGGGCAGGAATATGGTGAGTTTTTAAAAGTTAGTTAGCAAGGATATTTATTGTTATTAATAAACAATATTTACTGTCATTTAAATGTTATTCTGCAAGAATATTTGCCAATTACAAGGTAAGCTGTAACGTTCAGAATTGCAATGAGCACTTAAAAGCATAAAGGTTTTTAACTACATGAAATGCAAACCTTACAAAGCTTTTTACCAACATACCTTCTCATTCAAAAGGGAATGTGAATATGAAAAAATGTGCCAGTAAGAACACTGTCAGCCTACAAAGATGTTATTCATAAGGACTAGTGGCAAAATGAACAATTCTAGGTGCTCAACTACTTTTGTCTCACATATATGAGCCACAATTATAAAAACTATCACAGGAAAATTTTCAAAGGGTCAGAATTCACAGTCATAGGCAGATTTGTTTCTCAGGAAGGAGGCAAATGCACATCTATTTAGGTTAGCAGAGACATATCATTGTGTTTGCAGTGCTGGAGTCTTCCATGCTGGAGACTTCTTTCTTCATATTCCATTTCTGTAATAAACACCCTGATGCTCTTTGAACATCAGCTGCTTCCGTGCTTAAAATTCACCATCACCACCTACTTCTATACTCCTCCTCTTTAAGTTCATCATCCTAATGAAATAAGCTTAGGAGACATCCGGTTTTGACCGTCCTAATTGTAGCACAACCACGCTCTTACATTACCTCAAAAATAGCATGTGAGATCACTTCCTCAAAATAAAAGTTTTGCTCTCCCACACCATTACCAGCAGACTGATACCAAGTGTTGTTTGGCAGACATTTCAAGGCTGGATCCATATCCCAAAATTTATACACCACATTGTCTGTGAGTGTGTGGCTTTGCAAAAAGATAAAAAAGAAGTTTCATGGTTTTCCTCTCTGCCAAAGTCACTGGTTTTGCCTCCATTGTGTTACAGCACCTCAGTCATGAGCATTCTTCTGTTTTCAGTAGAGGAAGTCTTAACCCATCAAGGTAGGTCATCTGCTGATGACCCACCAGCAGACTTCATTGCTCTGTAAGGCTACACCTACACTGCAGAGTATCCATGTTCTGCAATGGGCTGTAAGATTATTCAGACTGAGGATCTGATCTGATCATATTACAGCTTTCTTCCACCTTCATGCCTATGTTTCCCTTCCTTGGAAACCAGGATTCAGGTTGAAAGGAGAAGCAAGAGAAAAGAAAAAGCACAGTGTGTGCTTGGGGCTCACCCCAAGTCAGGTCCCGGATAGATTGTGAGGCAGGACCTGGAAAGTGCTCTGTAGTCAACACACAAAGTGTTTCTGAGTTTAAGGTCCCACACCCCTGATTTTGACAACTCAGCGATTACTCTTGACCATGACATTTTTGTCTTAGCCCTCTGCATGCCCCTCAATATCATCATGATTGGCAAAGTTGTTTGGCTTTTCTGTTGTTTTTGTTTGGGGGTTTGGTAGGATTTTGTTTTGTGTTTGGATTTGTTTGGGGTTTTTTTTAATGCAACAGTAAGAAGCTCAAATATACCATCTGTTTACATAAGTAAAAGACAAAGCTACGAATGCAATGGAGTATTTTAGAGATAACGTGACAAAAGTCAAACCCTTGATCACAACAACTGATGTAAGACGTAACAGGGTCTTTAATTCCAGCTACCCATACTGTTTTAAGTGTTACTCCCTAGCACTCTGCCAACAACATGCAGAAGTACTAGCGTAAGTATAAAAACCCGAGCAACTTTAAAATACATTAAAAAATTAATTGCCATAAGGAAAAACCAAACTGCAATGGACTGATTTACTAACAAGTCTTCAGTAACAAGCATCATACAGGTATTTTTAAAAGTCCATGTCTGAAATAATGCTTATGTAACAATTTTTTTATGAGTAAGGGCCTTTAAAAACGCCTCTCGGCGGCACTTACTTCACATACCTTCTTCTGAAAGTGATTCAGCCTACCAGGCTAGTTACAGTTTTCTACAAAAGAAAAAGAGCATATATTGTGGAGTACTCCTACCATCTGTAGCAAAACATTTGCTATTTCACAGAGCAAGAGCAGCTTTGGGCACCTCAGTCTTAAGCTATGCATCAGAGTAACTCATTGCAAAGACATTTCAAGGGCAAAAAACAGTTAACTCAAGCTCAAATACCACCTCTGTATTCTAACTTCAACACTTCTACAGAACAACACCTACCTACAAGAAATCAGCCAGTGCTCAGTGACTAGGCAAAGGGAATGAAGCGATGTTATCCAAAGTCTTGAAATGCTCCTGAAATTCCTCATCTGTTATATCATCTTAAAGCCCTTTGAACATTTAGCAAAAAAATATCAGCTTTTAGAGGTATAAATGTATATTGTTACAGTCTATTCAGAAGAGAAGAGAGCAACTGTTTGTTTCTCCCCTTCCTTTCTGTAACAATAGTCCATAGGCAGTCTTTATATTTGCAGGCTTCCTAGGAGAGCCAACACAGCCCAGATTTTTAGACCCAGACCTACTCCATTTTACAGAGATGCTCCTTCTCCATTCCTAAGAGGTAGGAAGGAGGAGGGAAATACCTCCCTTTCCTCAAAGGAAAGCAAAATCACTAATTCTGCTAACCTTCCACAGTATCCTCCCTCATCCGTACAGCTGAGGCACTTTGACACTCAGGACAACACAAGTCTGTATGTACATGCATACCCATACACATAAAACTTCATCCTCCCCGTCTTTAATTCCTGGTTAGTTGTAAACTATTCATGCAAACTTGCAATAACAAGACTTGCAAGAACAGTACTATAACATTTATCAAGGACTTCAAGTGATGACTGAATTTAAATACCTCATTACAGCAGTGATCTGTTCAGCCTGTGTGGGAGGCTGCCCTTTCATTTGGGAAACTACTGCATTTCTTTTCACAGCTTTATTTCTCACAAGAGAAGACTCCCACATTGCATGGTTATTTACTTGCTCTTCAAACAATACAGATGAATGAAAGAATTATGGTCAACTCATTTTCTTAACTATTTTTTCCTACTTTTCCTACAAACTTCTGTTTGCAGTGACCATGCCAGAAGTTTTCAGCTATGCAATATAACTGTAACTCCAACATGGGAAAAAAAGTCGGAAAAAAAAGACTTCTCCCCTTTCTACTGAAAACATCAGCTCTTCCGGAAGTGTCTGCAAGTCACTTTATATGAGTACCATGTCAGCAATCAACACTGGGTTGCATGAGGTCTCAATATTCTAGGGCTTTGTGGTCACACAAACTCACATGCTTTCCAAGCATTCTACTTTAGGAAGAGATTTAATTGATGAATTAAGACATTCTTCATACTTGAAAAGATTAAGCTAACTCACAAATACAGTGGGGTATAAAGTAATTATGGTGACTTTCGTAAAATAAGCATTGCCCTCCATCTTATCTGCTACAGCTCCAGCTACCCCACATCACTTCTGGAGAGCCTGTTTTGTGCTGCTGAGTATGGAGGAACAAAGTATCCATGTGCTCTCAGCATTTCAAGCAGAAGGCGATCTCTGCAGGCTGGGTCCCACAAGCATTTTATGTTATTTCAGGTTACAGAAAATTACTGAGCAAAAGAAGATAGATTATGATTAAAAAAATAAAGGAAAGGGTGTACAAACTTAGGATAAATGTTACTTATAGGTAAGAGGATACAAATTACTTATAGATATAAGTAATAGGATAGATATTACTTAAAATAAAGGATCTCTCTTCCTAGTCTGCCGTATTTCCTGTTTAAAATGGTTCTATTATTTTAGTGCTCCTGCTACATATGGTTCCATAAGCATAATAAATACTCCACAGTAAATATTAAGCTTATCAGGATAGCATGATATTTTGAGCTCAGATCTAAGCATTCACTATAGCTTTCAGATCTTTTTCTGCTCTTCTGGTCTTTTAAACACATTCTATTTTGCTGAAAAAGCAGTACTTTTTATCTACTGTTTATTTATGTTTTCTGCTGATCTCACTGCATCTTTACACTACTCAGACAGTGCTGGCAATTCCTTTTAATTATGGGGCTCCACTGCTTGAAGAAGATGAGTATAAAAATTCTCCCAAAGTCAGTAAATCAACCAGCTCTCTTGAGCTGGAGAATGAGATGTTTCTGCATGTGCTCTGAATTCAGATCCTTCAGCCCAAACTCTGGGCACCATAATTTTACACATTTTTGACATAACCATCTACAATATGCTCTTTGGTTAGCTTTCTTTTTTCCCCCTGCCTCTACCACAGAGTTAACTGAAGCTGGAATTAGTGTTAAATCTTACTAACATCCTATTCATTTAAATCTTCTTCTAGGGGTCTGATGATGACTATTCACCTTGTCTAATTTGCCAGAGGGTGCAATGCAAACCAGTGCGGCCCATTAGCTGCTAGCTCATCATCTTCATATCAGTGACTGAGCAGTAATCCAATTTCACTCTGCATCTCATACATTATTATTTATGGTGGCCGTTCTCTCTTGAGTTAGGCTAACCAGCCAAAACCTAGTGTGAACAATTGAAGTTTTCAAGAAAGATACAACCTGACCTAAGACAAATTGAATGTGGCAAAATGACTGGGTCAGAATCTAAAATTAGGTACCCAGAGCTAAGTCAGTGTAAAGAAAATCTGAATATCCTATGTCCTCACAATATTATTAAAATTAGTCTTTTTTCAAACTACAAATGCCATTTTGAGATTTTTTTTTTCCTCTGAAGAGAAAAATCCTTTTACCATAAACTTATCAACTGAATAACATGCACACATGTACAGTCATTCCATTTTAAAAGTCACAATTTAACGCTGCAGATGTCTGCTGCACGTTCATGTGTACACATGCACGTAAATATGTGTTCTCTGAAAGACTTCTGAAGCAGCCTTAAATCACAGATCTTCTGCTTTAAGGAGATAAGACATTTTTAGGGATAAAAAATCAATTTTCCTAAACTTGAGAAAACAAAATTAATTTCTTCCATATGAAAAATGCTGCCAAAATCCTTTTTCCACACAAATCATTAGTATTTTTAGAAGTAATAAGCCTTGCCTAAAGGAACTGTATTTTTCACATTTCACTAACTCCTATTTAGAACAAACAAATGAGGAATACAGCACTCCACCAACACAACCAAGCAAAATTACTTTTGCATTTTTCAGTCAGCTCTGCCAAAGACCACAGGACAGACCATAAACAGCACACATCTTGTAACCGTTTCAGTCTCCCAGAGTTCTGCTGCACTGCAATTCCACAGATACTGAGCGTGTGTAAGGCTTCAACTTTGAACTCTATTGCAGATTATTAAATATTCCTTTTTCTTCTCTAAACTAGGAGGCACATTTCCACAGAACTTCAGCTTAATCTAGTGCGGACTTAACATATTTCAACGGTCAAGTAACTCTTGCATCACTATCAAAATCTCACTAAAATATATATAAGCATTAGTGCATTCTCTTTGCCTATCATACCTAAGAAGAAAGCAAGCACCCTTTTTTGGTGTAATGATTTTATGCTACTTTTTCAGCCAAGTACCCTACCTCTCAATGCTCATATATAACCTTCTAGACCATTTAAGCATTGCTCGGAACATGTAGTAATAGCATCAAACCTTAAATTTACTTCAGATTTTTTGTTTCAGCCCTTCATGAAATGCCTTGAGTTTCCTTACCCCATGAACTGGAATACTCCTTTATGAAATACCCATTTTAAACACAAACTGAATTTGTAGTTGCAAAAACTAACCCATAAATATGTCAGGAAAGCCACCAGAAGCTGCTTCTCCAAGCAGATGGAACACTTTATCAAACAAATAAAAACCATAACAAATTAAATAACCCTTTCATTAACCTGGAATCTTTCCCCATAGCTTAGTATTCAGAACAACATTTTTTTTCTCTAAATATGCTCATACAATTCTTCCAGTCTTAGCTCATGAATTTGCCTAGAAATAGAACATCAGAATTTAGACTGCTTAACTAATGTGAGCAAAAGCCAACTATGACACTTATTAAAGCACAGCAATTCTAAAAAAAGTAAACTTGTAAAAAAATTTTTAGGACAGTTTTCAGACTACATCTACCCTAGCAAACTAAACACCAGCCTGGTGTTCCTGAGCACTGGAATTAAACCCCACAATTCTAGGAAGTTTTTGATGAAGCCACCTCTAGCTTGCTTGCTGCCCATGCCAACTGCCTGTCTCCCAGACAACTCGCAGGCACAGTTCAGGGTGAGCATGGGTCATGCAGGATTCCCAGCAGAGTTTGCCTGCAGCCCTATCTGGAGAAAAAGAGAATTTCAAAGCATGGAGGCAGGCTCTTCCATGGGCATGGGCATCAGTATCACAGAATGGTCCCAACTACGTTAATTTACTAGTATGGATGTAATCACAAGACAAGTAACTTTTACCTCAACTTTTTAATCCAGGTTTCAAAGTACCGCAATGACTGCCCTAATGCCTTACCTCTAATCATCAGTCATGCTATCTGCTGCACTCCGGGAAAGGAAGTGCCTTCCCAAGACAAGTGGGGTACTATGAGGCCAGGCAATGAAAGGACATGGAGCGTTATCAAATATATCACAGTTACTCTGAGGCAAATGTCAGATGTGCCTAGAAGCACATTGCTCGTTGAAAGAGTGAGTTAGTTACATCCTATTTCACCACTAAGCAAGAGGAGACACGCAAGGCAGCTAATACAGATTAGCTCAAGCACTGTAATCTCTCATTTTATCTTAGTCTAGGACAACTTCTTCATTTTACAACACGACACGGCAATTGTTACAGTTCTTTCAGACAGACAGGAAATGCATAAACCCAGGGTGCTTGTGAGGCTGGGTATTTCCAAGCAATAATCATGCGCCCCATGTCTCACTGAATTATGATGTGCAAAGCTGATTATTGCAAGCAAGTCAGCATGAATCCCACTGCACAGAACTGGCCAACACCACCCTCTCCAAGAAAGATATGCAAGAGCCATTTCAGCTGCCTTGGTCAAGAAACAGCTGAAACATTGCTCTCCTGAACATCTAATTCAGCAGCATATTGCTCATGCTGCTTAGCTGTTCACAGTTTACACCACATTGCTGCTGCACCAACTCCAGTTCTCACCTACCCTGGAAGTGAGTGGAGGATGCAGCAACTGGTCTCCTGGAGTAAGCCCTGATGTTCAGCTGAAGGAAAAGGTTACCAGACAGCTGGTATCTTGGCAAGATTAACTAGGTTATGCACTTTAATATCAGCTATGAAGACAGCTGTGCCTTCTTAACTTCCACATACCACAACAAACAGAGGAAGAAATAGTCAGTAAAAGAAACCAACATCTTGGGAACATTAAACATCTTTCTATTTCTTCAATACTGAATGTGGTTCTAAAGAGAAGGGAAGCTTTAGATGAAAATCCATCACTCAGAAATGAACCACAGGGGAATTTCACAGTCCTCATGAAATCCTGTTGCTTGGAGATTCAGGTAGAAATTTGTTGCTGAAAAAGCAGCCACCAAAAATAGCTCAAGTGATATTTGACTTGGCATAAGGTCATGAAAGCAACATTCACAGACACGTGAGAGGAGATTCACAGATTCCACAACTGCTGGATCCCAAGCTGACCTCGCCGCAACAGACTTTTGACTGCTAAGAAAAGCTTTAGTATCATAAGACAAGGACAAGATGCAGAAAATCTGCATTGGGTGGCAAGATGAAATGCAATTAAAGAACAAAACAAACAAACAGAAGACCCACACATTGCTTTAAACCAACAGTCAAGGGCTGTCAGTAACAAACTCTCCATGAGTGTGCAAGGTCTCCCAAGAATCTCTCCCGTCCTTCAACTGTACAACTCTTGTAGGCTACAAAAAATCTCATCTAGCAGATAATCCCCTCCTTTAAACTATCCTAGGCCTACATCCAGCAGTTCCTATCCAGAGTACGTAACCAGCTAACAACCATGTCAACTGCTGCAGGAGTTGCTCCAGATACTCCAGGTCTGGTGGGAGCACTTCCCACGTTAGAGTGGGACATCAGATCATGACAGGCAAAGCAGCACACCAGTAGCCAAAGAGATAGAATGAGTGCATCTTCTACCCACCTGATCAACTACAGACTTTTCTCTCCTGGGCTACAGAACACTGAAAACCAACCTCTGTCCCACTATTTAAGGAACATGTAACAATATTGGAAGTAACCACTCTATGGAGAGGATACTAACAAATACACTGTATATATAGGGCAGGGAGGGAATCAGTGATTTAATCTATGCAATTAAATTCAGGACCAAGGTGTTCTATCAGCCCATGATGAGAGGAAACCAGTGATGGCAGTACTGGAGACTGAGCAGTCTTGGAAGTTCTAAGGCCCCATGGTACATTCCAAACCACCTGAGGGATTCAGACTGCTGACTGAATATGGCTACTGCCCCCAGGCCTGTCCTGCTCAGAGGCTGTGGGGCTAGGCCAATGGTCAGGATCTTTGCTAGCCTGGTTATCACACTGGACTCCCAGTCCCTCACAGAGCAGCCAGCACTCACTGCCCCCCAACAAGTTCCTCCGAGTTTCCATCCTCTTATCCAGATAACAGATGAGAAGGTATTGCGGAGAAGGGAAATGATGTGTATCTTCCAAATCCTCACTGTTGTTTTCATAAAAACTGTTCAAGCTTCCTGCCACAGCCTAATTCTGATGGAATTTTTATAGTTTCCTATCACAGACCACTGCATGGATCTTCTGTTCTCAACAGCAGAGGACATTATCAGTGCTTTTGATGGAAGACATCTACGTCCTCAAATGGCAGTGTCACAACCTCTCTTAGTATTCTTGATGTTGACAGCTCCACATTTTATATGCGTTGCCTATGTTGAATACGTTAGTGGAATTTCTTTGGCCAGAAGTACCAGCGTTACCATGCAGTGGAATTCAGCTCAGTGTTTCGTCCTGTTCTCCAGATTTTCTATGAATATTAACATCAGCAAACGAAAAGCAAGGCAAAGACCAGAACCTACACTCTTCCTCTTCTGCACACCAATCTACAGCTTGCCTTCCTTTCAGCCTCCTTACTCCCACAGGTTCACACAGTAACTCAGCTTTACGAGAAGAACATTCTATTCCTAACCAAACAACCGAAAACCTGTGGCATTCTGGGTTGCAGATAATCAAAACTCTTCAAGCTCAGAGAGGGCTAAAATAATGTCTAATTCTCAGACAAGTACTCAAATCACTGTTATTCTTATGCAAATTCAAACAGAAGCAGCATTTAGTTTTGGATTAGGTTTCCTGGCTAGTAACCGAAAGAAAACATGAAGGCAGTTTGCTGTCTGACCCTTGGCATACAATGAATCCCAGGCAGAAGATGACAGCAATTCAGTATTTCTGAGAAGACACAGACATCCAAGGACTCTTTAAGCCAAACACTGACACTCCTCATAAATTCAGATGCCTAAAGAAGTTGGCAGTGGTTAAAAGCAACTAACCTGGACTGCTGTATGGCACATCTCAATTTAGGCAAGATTTAGGACTGCATTTTGCTCTTTCTCCTCTATGTGGCCTTGTTAACATACACCCTTTCTGCTAAACATCACTGAATTTGCATTAAGGCTTTAGCACCTCTCAGCCTTCATTTCTTGGCTGCACTGGACAAAGGACTTTTCTGCACACTGGGTGGTCTGAATGGTGGATACCAAATTAGCATAACAACACATTGCAGAGACTTTCTTCTAAGGATCACAATATTTTCCAAGCATTACCTCATTATTTTTCCAACTGGTTATAGGTATGCATGACGCATGAGGTCTCCTAGCCCCTAAGACAGCTCTCTTCCCAGATCCTTAGTGTCTTGCTAAAGTTACTTCTTAGTGCCTTTTAAGTTTAGCAACAAACTTGTTTTACAGCTCTTCCTTCTCCATCACTGGCTGAAGTAATTAAGCCCTCCTAATAACAATAAAAGCCATTACCTTCAAGCACATGTTTCATCTTCTTGTCAAGTCCTCATGCAAAGGCAATGCCTTTACCTCAGTTCTTCACCTTCTGTAAGATTTTTGATGCTGCTCATTTTCTGAACATCTTTCTGAGATCCTCACCTCCTGAATGAAGTCTTTTATTGGTGTCATATTTTAATCTACTCAGAATGGGCTTGGAGGACCAAACAAACAACAAAAGGGCATCAACTCCACACTAAGCAGTATTTAGTCCATCACATTTTAAGAACAACTGAAGAGTTTCTACAGGCATTTCATAACTATTCCTACAGCAACAAAGAGCAACAAAAGCTACTTATTGCAGCTAGGATTCCTTGAGCAGACATGACAGCTGTCAATTACTATGCCCAACCACAATAAAATCACTTTTCAGCCCTAAACCCTGAACTTTTCCATACTCCTTTCTGATTAAAAGTTCAAAAGTGTGCAAAGAAGGGAGAGGCTCGGTTCCTTTCCCTCAAGTAAACAGACATCCGTAATTGAGAAAGGGCACTGCAGATACCCGTCAGAAAGCTTCAATCTAGCTTTATCGAAGCTGAATAAGTAAATTAATTTTATGTCCACAGAAACTGCATCATTAACACTATCTTAACACATCATTACAATGCCTAATTTTCACACAGAAGTTTTTCAATTACACAGTAATTTCTAGAATGGCTGACACCACACAGGACAGGATACAACACAACCGGACAAGATGGCACAGGAAGCCAAGATGGTGTAAACCACACTGCCGAAAAAATGAAAAGTTGCCATGCACGTATAGTGAGGCCAGGAGAGAGGACAAAATTACAAAGAAAGAAAATACTTAGTAGTAGAAAGGCAATTTAAACAAGAGAAACTATGTGAAGCAAAAGATGGACCTGCAAGGAACTGCCATGGTGCAACAGAGGCCAGCAGCTTTCTGGGTTTGGCAGGGCCCCCCCATGGAAGGTCCACCAAGGCAGGGCCTGGCAGGCAGGGCCCACCCCACTGCCCCTGCCAGGAGCAGGGCAGGCAGGGACACTGGGGTAGCCCCAGCCCCAGGCACTGGGCACAGTTCTGGCTGAGGTGTCCAGGCTCAGGGGTCTGGGTGCGCTGTACAGGCTGAGGCTGGGCCAAGACATGGGCTCATGCATGGGCCAGCTCAGCAGGGCCCATGGCTCGCCAGGGCAGGGCTGTGGGGAGCTGCAGACCAGCCCTGCTGTGGCATCACTCGGACAGGGGCTGACAGCCAAAGGGCTGGTGTGGGGTCCTGGGCCATGGGCAGGTGAGGGACCAGGCAGGGACAGTGAGGACCATTACTGCCCTCAGGGCAAGGGCAAAACCAACACAAACAGCAACTGTGATACCAATTAAATCATAGAAATAGCTTTAACCTGACGTCAAAAGTGAAAATGGGCCAACGGGCCAGATAAAAAGCTCTGGTTGTCATACTAAAAATATCAGAAGTAACTGACACACAAAAATTCCTGTTTACAAACTTCACAGGAAGAAGTGGTTAGATCATAAAGGATGCCACTCTTCATAAAGCAGTAAACAGTATCCATCAGGAAATGTTCAGCACAGAGAAGACAAACCAAGAAATACAAATATGTAGTTTCCAAAGTCAATAAAAATGCCATTACTGCCTTCCAAATCAGGGAAAGAAAAAAAATTACTGCTAATTTTAAAAGGTTAAATCTTGAAATCTTCATTCGGTATTTATGCTGATTAATTGCCTCAAGATATAATTTAACAGATACTTATCTGCAGGATCACAGAATGCACTGTCAATATGCTGGACAGGACTGGGAATCACTTGTTATTAACACTGAGGAAGGCACTCCTGATGCCGTCTTGTTCAAGTTTTAGAAGTATTTTGGAAGATGAGTATGAAGCCACCAAACAGCTGAAAACCTTACTGAAGTTAAGATTTCAAATGTCATGATGCTAGATTTCAAAATTACTTCTATTTAAAATAACCAAGATTTGTAATCATAAAATAAAGCTTAACAGGTAAGTCACACAGAAGCAGGAGAAACTAAAACTAAAGAACCATACTTAAACACATGACAGTATATGTTAAGATTAACAGTACACACTCCCTCCTATTCATGTTTTATTATTTACTTCAGTACCAGAAGGCTAATATTCTAAATGCCTAATGCCAATAAATGAACAGACACATGCTACAGAAGCTTGCTATGCCAGAAATGTTTTCCTTAGTGAGATAGAAGCCCTACCCAAGTAATGGTTGGAAAAATCAGGATAACAAATAATATAAGAGACATAGCACCTATCAAAGGGAATTTTGTTACAAATCAGGCAATAACGCACACGTTCATGGATGGTTAGAATCAGGGAAGCAGCAAGACTGGGGGGGTTGGAACTTGATGATCTTAAGGTCCTTTCCAACCCTAACTATTCTATGATTCTATGATTACAAGAGCTAAGTGTCTGAATAAACTATTGAGGAAGAACCTAGCTTTTAAGACAACAAACTGTTGTTCTTTCCCCAAAGCCTCGTTTCACAGAGAAATTACCAGGTTCCATCACAAGAAAGAGTCTCAAAGAAGAAATTATCTAGCCGCACAGGAAACCTAAATACACCAACCTACAAGCAGACTGCATAGCCAACTACCATCACCTTAGTATAAATTCAGAAAGACCTTGAGGTATCAGGGAAGAAAGCTGCTTACAAAAACTTACACTAAAACACATCGCCATTCTCCAGATTATTTGCAAGGAATAAATTAAGAAACTTGAGAAGTTACTGATGCAGTTCTGATTAGTTCCACTGGAAAGCGCAATTTGAAACAAAACAAAAATCCTAAAAACTGGGAAAGATAATAAGAATAAAATGACAAATCAAATTCCTCCACAACTGTTTGAACTCAGTAGAGTTAAAAAAAAAAGGGGGGGTTGTGGAGGTATGGGGGTGTGTATCTATATAAAATGCGTGTATGTACCTATACATGTGTATATATATATATAGGTAAATAGAGGGAAAATTGACATGCATTTCCAAAACCTGACCAAACCCACCTAGGATATAGCATGTAACTCTTTTGTATCCTGAAAAACGTCTTGCAGAATAACTGCATCTTGAATTTTGGCTGCCTTCCAGTACAAGGAGAAGAACAGTGTGGGTTTACAGAAATCACCAATGCATTCTGCGTTTATTAAAGATTTGGAGAAGGCAGTAAAAAAAAAAAAGGGATCTTGTGTGATCATACAGGTGCTTTCAGATAAGGAGAACTCCAAAATTTTAAGACATAAAACCCAACCTATTAAAACTGGAGAGATTATTAGACAATTAAATACAATTAAAAAAATATTGGGAATGAAAAGCAGAAGCTGAGCATCTCTGAACTACCAAGACCATCAGTGGAAAACTGCCTTCTAACAGCACAAAGATCAATAAATCTTAGATAGCTGTTTTTCTAGAATTATCTAAAAGAAAAAAAAAAAAGAATATGAAAAGGATTTCTTAAATACATATCAGACCTATAACATAAAACAGTAATGCAACAAAGGTACCACATGCAAACACAGTATTGTCTCACAAAGTAGTAGGAGCACTGAAGTGCACGTACAGTCATTAAATGCTTTAGTACTACTGAAAGAACTTTGACACATAAAGAGATTGCAGGAGCTGAGATCATGAAATACAGAACTAAGAGCAAGTTAACTGAAATTAGAAAAAAAAATTTAAAAAGACAAAAAATGTTAGAACTCCCTTTCATTCATTTGCTACATCGACAAAATCAAATTGCAAATAGAAGCCATTATCTCACATAGTATCTAAGCCATTTGTCACCATTAACAGCTAGTCATTGAGATAAATACAGTGATGGCCTCTTTATTTACTCAAAAGGGGAAAAAGGCAAATAAATCAACTTAAAATTATTTATCAGCTGAGTCATTAGTTAAGTCAATACATGGAAAACAAATCTTGGGGGCTTATGCTGCAAAAATACAGAAGACATCTTAGTGCACTGCATAATTAACTAACTTGGTTGCACCCAGAAGGGAGGGAGCATTTAGCAGCAGAAGTCCAAGCACAGGACCATACTGACTCTCATCCTGAGCATCAATGCTTGCAGGCCCAGGTGAGAGTTGAGTGCTGAAATCAAGCGCAAAAAAAGGGCAATCATTTCAAAAGAAGTGACCATGTCAGTGTCTATCCCCTGGGGATTCTTCTTTCCCTCAGTACTTTCACTGAGAGGGATTACATGGTACACTTCAAAAACTCTCACACAGTAGGACACCAGCATATGACCTGAGACTCAAGTCCCAGCCGGGATTTATCCCTAGTCTACGAACTCGGGTTCACAGCAGGTACCAGAACAAGGGCACGCAGACTGAGAAATCTCATTCCACACAAGTACATTTTTTTACATTTGATTATGGTAAGGAAAAGCTCAAAGGTTTCTCTACAGCTTCAATCACAGTCCAGGAAGTGAAACCCACGCTGCTTTCTAGGAACAGACCTAGGGCTCCATGGGTGCTCTCTGCTCCAGCAGCAGGCAGGCAGAAGTCTGGAACTGAGATCTCCTCCTCCTTTTCCACCTAGAGTGGGAAGAGCCCAGTCTGAGATGTACAATTCACTTCTCTGCAGACTTGGCACAGGGTGTGCGCAAGTGTGTGCCGCAAGAACCCCTCAAAGCAAGCCAATCTTCCACCTGCACTTTGTAGATGGCAGGCCCACAAGGAATCCCATCTACAGCTAAAATTTAACTTGAAAATGATAGGGGAAGGCAGAATGGGGAACCAAGGATAGAGTGACAGGAGTTACAATGGATCTTCTAGAAGCTTTTTTAAAACAAAAAAAGCTTCCCCGCCCATGAGGTATTTCTTACTAGGAAAACAAAAGAGGGAATGCAACCTCCCACGACTAAGTGTGCCCAAAAGGTAAATGACAGAAAATCAGAGGTGGGGAGACTCAAAGTGTATTGGTTGGGGAAATACAAAGAAAAAGTAAAAGTCCAACAACCAGCACAACTTGTACAAAGACCCATCAACATTTCAGTCACACCTCTAAATCTCCAACAGACCATTCACAGCTTTGGTCACAGAAATGACTACAAAAATCTAGGCACCAAATTCAAAATACATTTCATGCTTAGAATAAAGATGATCCTTCAATTTCTTAAATTATTTAATCAAATCCTTACATTTGGCATTAAATTGCAAATTATGGAGGAGACACACATGCTCTCCAAGTGTAAACTTGATTCTTTAAATTCTCTTGAGTATTATGTGGTTCCCAAAGCCAAAACCTGCTTCAGTATGACTACTAAAATATCAAGGCATAAACATGTTTTGCTTTTAGGGAACTAATATCATCTTTATAAATTAGACTATAATTTAGATTATACCTGTTTGGTGCTTACAAACTACAGATAAGCTGCTCAGTGCTGCTGTAAACCCACTATAAACAGTATGCTGGATGGCCGGATTCAGTGTAACACAAGATCTGAAGAAAATATATATCCATGAGAAAGCAATAATAAATGTACAATTTAAGTAGAAACACACTGCTTACATGAATCACCTTGATTTCATACAATACAGTTCACAACAGCGACAAGCAGAAAATCAGAGCTTATGCTTACATTCTCAGAGGTAGGCTAGATCTGGCCTCATAAGGAGCGTATGGACTTGATTAACATGAGCTCCATTTTAAAAAATTGAAACACAACAATGCAAAAGTATCCTGTTGAGCACAGTCAAATTGTAAGGTAATTTCATCAAGGGACCTAATCAACTTTGGCTTTCTTCCTGTAGCTCCTCTGTGTCTGTTCTTGAGATATTTTCTCAAGATTTCCTGAGCCAAATATTGCTTTAGCTTTAGTGTGAACTGGACATCAGAAAAACTTCTGCAAAGAAGAAAACCAAAAGCCTTCCCAGAACGGTAACAAATGTTTCTCAGCAATTGTTTTGTTAAAAATTGAACAAAGAGGGTAGAAGCCATAAGCCTAAGAAAAACATTTCCTTTACGAGACAAGAAAATGTTAGCAAGTTTGAGAGATGTCCTTTTCAAATTCTGATATCAACTTCCTAAAATCATGATGAATTTTCCCCCGGTAAGATTCCATATATAGAATCTTTCAAAAACCAAGTTTTATATGCAGAACTGATCTGTAATACATGGTATTATAATATGGTTTCCAGGATCATGCTATGATCTGGACAATGTACAGTCACTGTGAGACAATTTCCAAGGCACAAACAGCAGTGAAATACCTAATTTCTGTTGAAGGTCATCAGGGCTAGCAATCAAACTGCTGTTTCTGCAAATATCTTACTGTAAACCAGGACTATCTTAGCAACGTTAACTTATTCCCAGAAATTATGTATGACTACAGAGCAGTGGCTTCTCCAGACAAATGCTGGAGTCATTTCCCAAATTCTAGGATGTAATGTAAATCCTTTATCTCTAGATTAAAAATTTATCTAAAGGCAAAGTAATTTCAGGCATTAAATATTTATAAATGTCAATAACTAAGTTCCTGACTCCTACCAAAATTAACAGAAAAACCACAGCATCTCTTGAAAAAGCTCTTTTGCTAGCATTGCTCAGGATGCTTTATTACCATTATTAGTGTAGGTCGTCTGTCAGAATGACCACACAGGCTTTCTAATGCTGCTTCTGCCCTGCTGAAGAGACCTTGTCACATGAGGAACACCCAGACTGTAACCTGACCAGGCAGAAGAAAAGCCTGCAAGCAGGATGACAGGATAGCCATTTCAGTAGCCAGCACAAGACTTCGGGCGCTTCTCTGTTCACCTATACCCTCATCTGCTTGAAACATGCCTCTGAAAGATGTACAAAGTGTCAGACTTTTTACCCATGTTATGAACTAAAACATATGCAGATCTCTAATGCCAGTATACAAGAGCTCTACTAATTTTAGACCCAAGTGGTGCAAAGTGTCATAGCTGTCAGATAGCTGGATACCTGAATCTGAGGCCAAACTAATTTAGTTTCACAGCACAGTTAGGCTACGAACCCCACTTCATTGCTGATGTGTAGTTATATGCATTGCTGAAAACGTTATTAAGTACCGTAATTTCACGTATTACCTACGAAACTAAACAATGAAAATATATTTAAGAGAAAACCAAGTTCAGAAGTGCCATGTGGCTATAATCAAGAGCAGATTTTGGCCTATGCTACTGAAAAGCCCATCACAGGCCTAATCCTCCTTGTCCTACAGAAATAGTTACACTAATTGTGTAATTGCAATGTGCAGAATTTAACCCTGGATGGTTTTGCCTAGAATCTTCATCTTTTCACAGATTCATCTGCTTTAAAATGTACAAATCCAAAAAAGCTGACAGGTTAAACTCCATACCAAAATTAAGTATTCACCAAGTGTAATAAAATTAAGTCCAGAAACATACTAACTTGCTTTTAATGCAGCTAAGACCAAATCAGAATACCCTAAAGGAGGACTGATTTCAGCACGACTATGCCTTATTAAAGGCTGTGCTACTACTCAGGCTCCAGTCTTGGGAAGAGGCTTGTGTGGGTGAATTTCTGGAGCCAGTGTATTCCCACAAAAGCACCGGAGTCTGCCTACACAGATCAACTTGTAAGATCTGGCTATTAACATGCCCTTCAGGATTTGACCCACAGACTGAAGTGTCTTTGTAAGCATTGTTTCACCTGTTTGAAAGCTGGGCTGACTGAAAGCATTCAGTGTACGAATATTTGCACCCACTACAGAAAATCAAGGCTTTGTTAAATTGAACTGCTTTAATGATGCTTTATGGGAAACATTTCAGGCATGCAGCAATAAGCTGCATTCATATTTGACATTTACAGAACTTTATTCTTTTAAGCCTGAACTGATAAATACTTGCACTTAACTTCAAGCATGTGAATAGGCCTATTTTTATTTTACAGAATGCTTAATTCCAAATACATGCTGAAGCTCCCCAGATCAGGCATGTTTTGAGCAGCACAGAGGAAAAAAAAAAAAATAAATTCAATAAAAAGAATTTATAATCTGGTTTCAAGCATAATATCCCTAGAGATCAGCAAACCAGATGACAGCAAACAACTAGAAACACCTCGACTGAAAATATAAACTAGAGCCAAAACAAGCCTTTTAAACACATTGATGACTGAACTTTGTTCCTCCCACCTCCCATACTTCATAACCTCACAGTTTTGGCTATAAAAAAGGAATTAGGAAATATTCCTTTGAGCTCTGTTTAAAAGATTGCGGACTCAATGGAAAATGGGAAGTACCAAAAAAGCAGTGAAACAGACCTTTGATGTCTGCCCTAATTCATACACCAAAGATACTGGAATCAATGGCCAAATTCTGCCCGCCTTAGTCATTCAAACAGGTACCTTTTAAAGCCATGGAGACAGAACTGCAGTTTATGCATACAATCAAACTCAGCTTCAAAAACTGCTGCCCAGACCCTGCTGAATTGGCTAACATTCAGGTTCTCATTATTTTATTCCAACAAAATTAAGACCTCTTCAACGTAGCTCAAGTGAAGTGCTCATACAAGTCAAATCAGCATGACCGGGAAAATTGAAACAGAGTAAAACTGCAGGTTTTACATTTTTACATGGCATAAGGAGTCCACTAATTTTGTCTGACTTCATGCAGCACAAATGCCATTACTTTTCCATCCCTAATTGAAGGTACTTTTTGTTGGGTAAAATCCTCTGTTCCCAGGAGGCTAACCCGCCGTAGGAAATGTGCTAGGAACGGGGGAAATGACAGCATCATCATGCTGCAGACTTGCACTGGGGCAAAGAAAGGATTAGAGGGCGTGCAGCTGGATAATCCGCAGGTACCCTCCACCAGTCAGAGAAAAAAACACAAAACTGTCCAACAAGAACAAGCAAGTGACCAATTCTAAGGCTAGAAACCACCAACAACTGAAAAGATGTTGTAAGTTCAGGCCCCTCAGTTCAGAGCATAAATAAGAAAATTGAGAAATTCACAAATTCCAGAGCCAGAAGTGTCTGCCATGCCCCTTCCTGCCTTTGCTCCATGAAGGCATCTCTGAAGAAGAGTATCCCTGAACTGTTTGATACCAAACACATTCAGGAGCCTCCAAATTCCTAAAATGCAGCAGCAGCCTCATTTTCAGATGTTCAAAAACCTTTCTGAGCAAATGGCTCCTTCCTGAAGTCAGCTCCATAGAGCTGGATGACAGGCATCTATTTTTTATCTTAATTCCAAAACTGTACCCAAACAATGTCAGAACAGCTTCTCTTGATACTACCCTCAATCAGTCATTAAAACAAACTGCAGTACCTCTGAGCTCTAACAAATACATCAGATGACCTGCTAGCTCTTGCCCATCTGCAGCATCTTTGTTCTCAGAATACAGAAACAGAACTGTTTGCCATGCTCCAGCTGAACATGTAGCACTACAGGTATTTTTAAAGCAAGAGAAATGCCAGTAGTGAAACAGAATGCACCAAAGTTTAAATAACCCAATCCGAGTTTCATTATCCCCAATCCCAGACCTGCCCCTCCTTCTCACATAGACACAGGCTATAATCATGCACCAATCCAAAGAAAGCATTTATGTGATAGCTTTCCTATAATTGACAGCAATTTAGTCAAGTCCCCGAACTGCAAGGCTGTATTTTTTGTGGACAGTCATCTCAAACTGAATTTTCTAATATATCTGTTTCCTACAAAGCCAAAATCAACATCACTAAAGGGCCTTGCATGGCCCAGCTAACCCTATGCATTTTAAACTTTTATAGACTGCATTATTGTAAGCATGCTCTTGAATAACTGTGATTTATCCAATATTTAGCTCTGAGAATTAGCTCTTTTCCAGACACAGCCATCCTGCAGCTATTAGCAGACATGCCCATTGCAATAATGATGTCAAAGGGAGACAGCTTTATTACGTAATTGTTCAAAATCTTTCAGGAAAAGAAGGTTGTTGCAATTAATATTTAAATAAAGATTTATTACCTGAACTGAAAATACAAACGGGTTTTACCTGAAATGAACTATACAATTTCAGAGGGCTCATATATGCAACTCTTGAATCTTGGTGCATTACTTCAAACTTACACCTCAGTAAACATTACAAATGCACTGTAGCTAATGCTTAAAACTGTTAGCTTCAATTATTTAATACTCAAATCATGTCTGTATGGAACAATGCACACCTATGCCATCTGATGGAGGTGGAATTTAATATTTGAAAAATTACATGTATATCAAATACCACTGGACATTTTCTTACTTATCAAGAAGACGGACACTAACAATAACTTTATTCATAATTGTCCCCGGGCAACAGTGAGATAAGTAACAAAGCAGCAAGTCTAATGCTTATAGTTCTTTTTAACCTCCTAGAGAAATCAAGTAGAATTTTTGAACTGTCACCCTTATTAACAAATACTTGCACAGTTTCTGATCTTCCTATTCAGTCACAAACAAGATGTGAAACACATCAAACATTTCAGATAAAATACAGTAGACATTTTACCACTACTATCACAATAAAGGCTTTGCCTTTGAATTCTTCGAGGTGCTATGAACAAAGAACCATTTTTTTCCCCTGTGAATAAGTAGCTTGATTCAACATGATTTCCCAATCATCTGAGATAACGTGACTTTTTTTCCTCCACCAAACTGCTTTGGAAGTCCTGCCAACAAATTACTATATGAATCAAGAAAAAACACCATGACAGCCAGCAACTGAGCTGACCAGGAATCAGAAAACACCACTCTCCTCCCATAGCAAACAGCTCTTTTGTGCCATCTCAGATTTAGCAAACTGTTGCCTAATTATTTACTGTCACAGTCACAGACATAGTCAGCAGACAGAATTTGGAGAATTCTGCAGCCCACTTTGGCTGCAGAAATGGGCGAGAAATACATTTTCCTTTTTCTACATTTTAAAAGGGCTGATTTTTTCTCTTCCTAAATCAATCTGCCAAAACGTCTTACTGGTGTGGTATCATACGATCCCCAGCCTTTCAAGACAGGCAGTGAATTCTGTACAGCTGACTCTGCTAGTTACAGTACTTAACAGCTGGGGTATAGATAATTTGGCACCCTGATAATCCCCTAAGTGAATACAAGAGCATTCTACAAATTGTAAAAAGGGGGAGGGGGAATATTAAATTAAAATTATGGACTGGAACTTATCTTAAAAATGCATAAAATCAACATGGTTTGCATTTGATTTAAAGCACTGTTTACAAAACAGGCAAATCCGGAGAAATGGCACTCCCTCTTCAAAGCCTATATTGTAGCAATTCTTTTCTGATTAGATCAGCTCCCATAGCAAGTCATCAGAACAACAATTGCTGTAGTGAAGTCATACTACTGGGACTTGGATGGGAAATCATGACCAGGTTGGAAACACATCTTTTAAAATGTGTTTTCCAGGTTTCCAATATATCTTAATTAAAACAACTCCAAATCTTTACCTTCGCTCCCCATATCTGAACACGGTATACACTGAGCAGCAAAACAAGCCATGCTAAATAACACTAAGACCTAAGACAACAGAAACTGGATCCTTCCAAATCATTTCAGGATTTGACTGCCACTGAAAATAGCATGTGAATGGACCAATGTTACCCCCACAATATCATGCACTCATATTTCCAGAATGTGCCTTATTTCTAATAGAGATGTGAATTGGGTTTAGGAGCTTATTTTCATTAAACTTGCTTTGCCCCTCAATATTTAACTCAGATCTTTCAGTCCTTCTCCTAACAAAACTCTCACTGAAATAGGGGAAATTAGGCCTAATCTCTTTCCCAGGTTTTTAAGCAAGTAGACAGACTGGTATGAGAGTGAACCTCATTAAACTCAACTCTAGCAGCAAACCAAAGGTAATCTAAAGCAGAATAGCAGTGGTGCAGATTAGAACCAGAACAGAAAAAAAAAGTTCTCTCAGTGTTTTATTTACAAAGTAAACAGTCTACTTGCTTTAAAATTCTGCAAAAATCAGTTCAGCTACATATAAATTGATGACTTAAAAGGACAGAATGGAATAAAGATGTGCATCTGAAATGGATCTATTACAAATCACAATTATTTCTCAACTGAAATGAACTAATGCATTTCAGTCCAAAAATAGTGCACATGCTCCATAGCTGCATTGACACAATGGGCAGCAGACACAAAGGAGTCATTAGTCAACACTATTAATGACACATGAAATCACAAGTGACACAGGTATAAAGTAGACTCGGACCTACGAAGTTCTCATGTCAAAATAACCATCTGTAGAAGGTTTAATTTTCAAAATAGTACTGCTAACAACCTGGATTAAATACAATCAGCTATTGGTACCTTCGAATCAAGCTGTCTTCAACTATGCCACTCCCATTCCCATCAGGGGAAACCATTTAACCAAAATCTTTAGAACTGACTGGAAACAAACAGCTGAAAAATTCCAGATATAAGAAACTAACCTCTTTCCCAAACACTACAAAAGGACTCGGCACTGCAAATGTCAGCATATGCTGTGACATGCTGTAAAAACTATTTCTGGGATGAAGATTCCATCGGAATAGTTAACTTCATCCCTTTCGCACTTGAATTAAAATCAGACCCACAACACTTCTGATGAGCATTTTCAGATTTAATATTAGCAAATGTACTGAGAACAGTAACGAATCAGATCTCCCGAACCATCTCATGGTACATTTCTAGCCGTGTCATTTACATTTCCAGCAAGATAAATTTAGCTGTATGCATCTCTGCCGTGACAAATGCCGTTTTCCTCATTTTCTGATGAAAAAGCTCAGTTGTCACAGGAATTGTGCTCATGCTCTGCCCGCCCACAAAGCAAAACCAAAATAAAAAGGTCAAAATAAGCGGAGGCTTTGAACGTAAATGCACACCGAGACTTATATCACCCTGTCCGCATTTCACTGAGGAAAAAAAGACTTCTAAGCACAGGGCTGCCTGTCTCGCCCTCCGGAGCTGCAGAGACGGTGTTTTCCTTTATAGCAGAAGCCGCCGCCCGCCTGCCGCCCGTTCCCCCCCGACGGGACCTGGGGCCATCCCCGTCCCCTCACGGCGGAGACACCGCACCTGCCTCCTCCGAGCCGCAGCCTGCGCGGCGACCGGCAGGCTGGCCGGATGCGGCGGCCCCGCCGCGGGGAGGGCTGCCCTACCTTTGTATCTCTCCAAGACATCTTCGTAGGCTTGCAGGTACTCCTGCTCCTCGGCGTAGAAGTACGCGCCGGGTGAGAGATAGCCAGCCATGGCCGGGGGCTCACCCTACCCGCTGCCCAACGCGGCTCCGAGCTGCCCGGAGCTTGGGGGACGGCACAAGAGAAGGCTCAGGGCTATGGGGAAGCGGGCGGGGGAGGGCGCTGCCAGCCCGGCCGAGGAAACGCCCCCGCCGGACGCTCGGGTTTCGGTAGCCGCCCCTCGGAGCGCGCAGGGGGGCGGCCCCATCCCGGCGGCGGCCACCGCCTCCCTGCCGCAGCGGACCTGCCTCGGCTCCATCGCCCATGCACCGCCTGCGGGGCCTGCGAGCTCTGCCTCCGCGGCGCCGCCCAGCCCCGTGTTTCTGCCCCGGCCTCCCCCGGGATGAGAAGGGTGGCGGCCGCCGGGGAGGGGACGTGACTGCCGCGGCACTGACGGGGTCAACAGCAGGCACCGGAGCCCTACGGCACGGAGAAGTCGTGGGCAGGGACCCTGTGGGCAGCCCCAGCACTGCCCAGTGCGGGAGCGGCCGCTATCCCGGCGGCGGGGCTGGGTGCGACCGGGGCATCTCGGGTGCGGGTCTCGGCCCTGCCGCAGGTGTCACTGCTCCGCACCAGCCCCGGCTGCATCCTCCATCGCGCCTGCGCCCCACCTCCGCCTCCCGGCCCTGACCCCGCCGCCGGGCCCGCCCAGAGCGGTCTCTCCTGTCCTGCCCTGGCTCCGGTCCCCCGCCCCGCGCTCTGCCTCCGGAGGGCGGCGGCGAGCTCCGCGGTGCCCGGGCTGGGCTGAGCCGACTCTGCATCCTCCCTCCTGTGATTGCGTTCTGCGGCTGGCGAAAATTCGGCTGCGCAGAACGCCCTCCGCCACTGCGTCCCCCACTGACCCCAGTAGCGCCCTTACGATGCGCTACGCTGGGAATCAGAGTCCCGTAAGGGGACCCACGGAGACACACACAAAAGAGGGGGAAAAAGGAGGAGTAGCGGTGCCCGGGAGCACGGAGGACCGCCGCGTCTTCCTGAGATTCATTAACAGGCGGTTTCCAGCTCTCGCCGGGGAGAAGCAAACCTCCGCCCTGGTTTCGACATCATTTGTAGCTGTGCCGCGGTCCCGGCACGCCGGGCGGCTCCGTCCCGGTCCCCGTGCTCCCCTCCCCACCCTAGCGCAGCCACGGCTCCGTACGGACAAAGACCAGCGCCTGGCCCCTCGGGGCAGGAACGACCGCTCTCCGCACTGCTGGCGGTCCGGCCAGGGGCCAGGGGGCCACCCGGGGCCCCGGGGAGCTCCCTCGGTTCTCCCAGCCGAAGTGCCGGCAGCGGACGAGACGGCCAAGGCCGCGGCTGCATCCCCGCGCCGCCGATGCGTTATCTCCCGAAAGTTGAACTGGCGCACCTGCACTCTCACACACGCACCAGTTCCCCCCTCCGGAAAACGTGGCCCAGGGAAGAGCTTAGTCACCGCTCGGAGGGGCCGCGGTCACCCGGCCGAAGAAGTGGTGGTCCCTCTGTTCTCCCGCCACCCCACCAGCCCCGGCCGCGCCTTACCGGCGATGCGCAGCACGGCCCGCTCGGCGGGGTCCAGCACGGAGCCGCCCTGGATCTTCCGCTTGGACCGCTCATGTTTGGGCAGGTTCCAGGGCAGCGTGTCTCCCGGCGCCGGCGACACCGTCCCCGACCTTTGGCTGTAGTCTTCCTCGTCGGAGAAATCGGCGGAGGACGACATGGAGCATCGGTAGGAAGCGTTGCCGGAGCTCTGCAAGGGGAGACAGACAGACAGACGTGGTGCGTGGGGAACGGCTCGGGACAAGGGGCCTCCGGTTAGCACCGGCGAGTACCCGCCCCGCGTGGCGTGGAAGAGCATCTCACGGGAAAAGGAGGGCAGGGGAGAGGGATGCCGCTCACCATCGCCGGGAATTTGGGGGGGAGGGGGAGAAGAAGGGGTGCGTGTGCGGAGCTCTGAGGCGATCCTCCAAAGAACAGCCGGTCTTTAGTGGGAATGCATTTGGAGGGATGTGCGGGCACAGCCGTGGCCCGCGGCTGGGCCACCAGCTCGCGAATGAGCCTCCCGGTGCGCCTCAACAATAAACCCAGTAGCGGCAGCAGCAGCCCTGGAAAAAAAAAACAACCTTCCGGGCTGCAAATCCATAGCGTTTGGCTCCCCCGCCAGGACACGGGGAAGATCGGCGGTCACCGAGCTGCTGCTGAAGGGGTTCGTGTAAACCCGGTTCTGGGAAAGACCCAGGCCCGCG
>JAOEHY010010322.1:0-15143 GCA_025447955.1 Psilopsiagon aurifrons
AGTGATAGGACAAGGGGTAATGGGTTCAAACTTAAACAGGGGAAGTTTAGATTGGATATGAGGAAGAAATTCTTTAGAGTAAGGGTGGTGAGGCACTGGAAAGGGTTGCCCAGGGAAGTTGTGAGTGCTCCATCCCTGATGGTGTTCAAGGCCAGGCTGGACAGAGCCTGGGGCGATATGGTTTAGTGGGAGGTGTCCCAGCCCATGGCAGGGGGTTGGAACTGGATGAGCTTAAAGTCCTTTCCAACCCTAACTATTCTATGATTCTATAATTATGTCGACCTAAGAGACTTCAGTGAATTCCCTTCACTTTCTAGTGTGCATGCTATTCACAACTTTAGTCTGTCACGTTTACCTTTGGAACTAGTTTAATTATATATTTTATATTGCCTAACATGAAAAGGATTGTCAGTGGTAAGCTGATACAGTTTTATGAGTGCTGAAGGCATTGTAAGGTCTCTTAGGTGTCAAGGTTAGAAAAACAAATCAAAATAGTGTCAAGATCAAATCCCCAGAAAGTATGGACTGTAATACAGTGGTTCATATCTGTGACCTCCTCTCCCAGATGACCTGATTTAAATGAAATTTGAAAGATTAAAAATAAGTGACAATCCCACCTCTACAGAGAGAGCACAGGCTATAACAGAACTATGGAAGTGGTCCACTTGTCTAGATCTCCTCCTCTCCTTGTTTATGGCACAATTCTGCCCATCCCTGAAATAGCTATATGTATTTTCCAGAATATTAGAACATTTACTTTTCCCCATAAGAACCTTATGCACCTTTATCTGTAATTTGTTTGTGGATCCTCTTTTCAGAAAACCTTTCTCTAGCATGTCAAATGGGACTGATTTTTAATATCTGCTTCTCTTGCTATTCACTTGCTTTCATTGGCTATGCTTCTGGCCAGAATAACATATAGACAGTTTTATGTTGGTTTTACTGGGCCTCCAGTCCCAGAAGCAGTGCATTCTTGAGCACAGAGTAGAACTCTATACCTGCTCCAAGCTGGACTGGCTCCTAACAGCCTTTCCACAAGCCAAAGATTGCCTCATCAAACTGCAGAGACCATAAGACAAGGCTTCTGGCTCTATTCCACCTGGAGTTTCTGAGCCAGGTAGGAGAAAAGACTTTGCAGGTGCTTGGAGATATTGATAAAGTATAGGAGGTGGACTGTGGGACAGGATCTTGCCCAAATGACCATTCAGCATACACATAGTTAGGGGATAGGAATGAATTCTTCTTTTTTCTTTCATTACCATTTTTCAGTTTTTGCCTTGGTATAATCCTGGCCATCAACCTAAATTTAATACTTGTAGTGCTGTTTTCCTATATTTCTTTTACTTGATCTCATTGTCCCTTCCTGCAATGTGTCATTGTCAGAAACCATTAGCTGCAAAGCTATTACATGAAAACCTCAACGGTCATTGCTTTATGAAGACTATCCAGTCCTTAAATAGTAATTGAAGAATAAATCAGTGCACAGTTCAGCATTCTCCTCGTAAATTATACACAGAGATGGGGGGGGATATGGTAAAGGTTTCAACTCTTTTCTCAGGTATTTTATTAAGAGAATATAAAAAGAGTAATAAAGCAAGCAAGGTGTGAAATAGACTGAAACTAATGAGAAATGCTTGGTTATGATTCACCTCTGCTGCAACATTAGAAACAAAGCAAAATTCAGCCCCTTATATCATTGTCCATATGCAAAGGCCAACTGTCAGATAAAGAACTTTTCCAGTTTCCTGTCCAAGAGTATATAGCGGTATTAGAAGCTGGTAACAATTTGTTTCACCAAAATATTAATTACATTTTGGTAAAATTAAAAACAGATTTAAAGTTCACCCATATAACTTTTTGGGAAATAACCCATATGGGGATATCTGCACACAACAAGATATGCTTTTTGTGTTCACCTTTCTTCCATCACTCTCAGCAGTATAAAATGTTGATTTTAATTACATGATTCTCATGCTACATTAATCTTGATGGACTTAGAATGAAATACAGTGCCTTCTTTATAATGAAACAAGTAAACCCTTTACAATCAGCAAGATTCAAATAAGTATCATCAACTAATGCTACGAAAGTGTTCCATAAAAATTTAGATGTCTTTGTTACATGAAGACATGGCAATAATTTCATTACCGCAACAGAAATCTTTGCATAGGAAAGCAGTTAAAATATGGATGGCAGCTTAATATGAATTTAGTAGTGAAGAGCACGATTCTGATACACTAGAGTGACTGCAAATTTGTATCCTCTAACTGCACTAACGGCAAAGACTTGTTGACCCTTATCCTTCTCGCTTTTTCTGCTTTCTGCTAGAATACAGAACTATGTGCCTTGTACTTTTGCCGTACAATCTATTGAGTATACCCCCTCATTGTAGCTACTGTATTTTTGGTAATATTAATAGTGAAGAGATTTAGAATACAGAAATAATGGGAGATGAGAGGATCTAAGCTTGATTCCTACCCCTACGTTTTCATGAAATGATTTATACTACTAAGAATGTCACTGCCAGATTTGGAAAACCGCTAAGCTTCACTTTAAATAAACGAAAAGGCAAAGAGTATACCTTGCATGTAGAAATTCCCAAATTATAGTCCTGATGTCTACATTTACTCCAGTTCATCAAATCAAGTTCATCACTGAGGTCCCAAGATCCCTAATTAACTGAGATTGCTTGACACCCAGGTGCCCATCAGACAGTAGTAATTACCTTCACTGCTGAAAATACAGATATGAGCACCCAGTGCTCCATCCCCATGGGGAAAAGTGCCTTACCATGACCCATCCCTAGTCAGGCTGACAGCAGGCATTCTATCAGACCTACCCATAAGATAGCAAACTGATTACAGTGATCACAAATTTTGAGGTCATTTAGAATATGCAGACATTATTAGTCAACCTTAATACAAGTATAGCAGAAATTAAAGCTTTTAGTTGCATTTCCTCCACTCTATCACCCTGCTGTCCTGCCCTGGCTGGGAGTGTCACTATGCCTACTGCTGTCAGCAGGTTGCACCCCAGATCATCAAGGTCCTCCCCCCTTATTCCTACTGTATTGGGTCTGGCTGAAATAGAGTTACTTCTTCCCATAGTAGCCCTCATAGTACTGTGCTTACAATAGGTAGCTAGAAGGGTGCTGGCAACACACCAGTGTTTTGGCTACTGTTAAGCAGTGCTCACATAGCATCAAGGCTGATAGACAAAAGAAACAGTAGGAAAACCTGTAACTGTTTCATTAAAGAATGTCACTCCTATATATTTATGTTTACCTTTGTTTTTCCTTTTTCTGTAGGTTGTGACCTCATCCCAGTCCAGTATCTCAGATGGGGTGATCCTGAACCAATTGCAGCAGTTGTGTTTGCATGTCTGGGTCTGCTGGCCACCTTGTTTGTTACAGCTATATTCATAATGTACCGTGATACTCCAGTGGTCAAATCTTCCAGCCGAGAACTTTGCTACATCATTCTAGCCGGCATCTGCTTGGGTTACTTGTGCACATTCTGTCTCATCGCAAAACCTCAACAGATTTACTGTTATCTTCAGCGAATTGGTATCGGCCTCTCCCCAGCTATGAGTTATTCTGCTCTAGTAACTAAAACAAACCGCATCGCAAGAATCCTGGCTGGAAGCAAGAAGAAAATCTGTACAAAGAAACCTAGGTTCATGAGTGCCTGCGCCCAACTGGTTATTGCATTTATCTTAATATGCATACAATTAGGCATAATTGTTGCCCTCTTTATAATGGAGCCACCAGATATCATGCATGATTACCCAAGCATCCGAGAGGTCTACCTGATTTGTAACACCACCAACTTGGGTGTTGTAACTCCCCTTGGATATAATGGATTATTAATTTTGAGTTGCACCTTTTATGCATTTAAGACAAGAAATGTCCCAGCTAATTTCAATGAAGCAAAGTATATTGCCTTTACAATGTATACCACCTGCATCATTTGGCTGGCTTTTGTGCCAATATATTTTGGAAGCAACTACAAGATAATCACCATGTGTTTCTCAGTGAGTCTGAGTGCCACGGTGGCCCTCGGCTGTATGTTTGTGCCCAAGGTGTATATCATCCTTGCAAAACCTGAAAGAAACGTACGCAGTGCATTCACCACGTCGACAGTGGTCCGCATGCACGTAGGGGATGGAAAGTCATCTTCAGCTGCAAGCCGCTCAAGCAGCCTGGTCAACCTGTGGAAACGAAGGGGATCATCTGGTGAAACCCTTAGGTAAAGTTTGCTAATGTGGGAGTGTGGGGAAGAAATTTTGTTCTTCTGAGAGTTAATGGTGAAAGGACAGAGGGAAAAATATTAATTCCCTTTATCTCTGCACTGGGAGAGGAGTGAGTTCTCTCTTCCACACCTGTAACAGTTTTGGTTTTGATTTAGTCACAATGCTGTATAAAAAGGGGACAGAGCAGTGGTCAAACAATTATAAGGCTGGAATTACTGGCTGTGTCAACTGTACACTTAATGTAGAGAGGGAAACACGATCTTAGGAGGAAAGAACAAGAGAACATGAAATATAACTCATTGCCTTGTCCTGAAGGCACCCATCTCTTTCCCTCAAATGAATTGCATAGTGTCTGTGTTTTGCCTCTAGTCACAGCAGTAAGACAGCAGAGTTGCTGTTAGTGCTACATAATCAATGTGGAGCAATAGAAACAAGTGGCATTGTGAGCAGCCTCTCTCAGGCATCTGAAGATTCATTTCATATGATTCCTCTGTTATACTTTTTGTCTCCTAAGCACTTGATTTTCCTTTCTTGTATTATCTCTTCCTGCTTTCTTTCTGTCCTCACCTGTCTTCTCTTCTTTACCTTGATACCTTTTTCTGTGTTTATTCTCCTAACTCCACCAAATTCAGATGCTCACCGCCCTTCCTGCCAATGAACAGATGCTCATTGTGAGATATACCTTTGTTTCTTTCCAAGGAATTATTTGACTTCAGTGATCACAAAGACAATTTCTATGTTGAGTGTATAAAAATCAGAGTAAGTCAACGGTAAAGACAAAGGAGAGCTCTGGAGTAGAAGTACTGTCCTGCTTCATAGACAGAAAATGCAGAAGAGCACCCAGCCCAGTGTTTCACTTAGATCTTTTGATCCCTTTGACTTTGATATGGGTGCTACAGGGATGATTTAGTTTATTTAACTGTGAGCATAAACAAATAATTCTTACTATATGAAAGTTTTATCATTAGTCAGCTATCCATGCCTAGCCTGGAAGTGACAAGCAGCTAGACTTCCCTCCTCACTGAAACACATGTCGATTTTAGGATATGCTGTTGTTCACAATTGGAATTGGCATGGAACAAGAGCAATTGTTATTTTCATTTTTGTTTGAACTACAATTTGTACTTGAGGAAGGATTTTTTTGTAACATCTGTAGGACAAATTATGCCAAAGTGATGACTTGTTTCTGTCAGATTATGACTAATGCTTCTCTTTCAGTGACTTTGAATTCTTACAGAAATGGCCAGTCTTTTACAAGATATTTTATACCTAAGATGAGTTAATGATGGTATCTTCCATTTCCTTTCCAGGTGCAGAGTAGGATGCTTTTTTAAAAGTATAAATCCTTTATCAGCTTAAGTGATGGTGATCTGAAATGTCTTTTTTCCTCTTCTACAGCCTCTGCCTGTATGCCTGAATGACCTGAGGTATTCAGGTTTGAAGCCCTGTAACAACTTCTGGGCCAGATAAAAGAGGCATTCTTCATAATATGTCCTCAATAGGAGGGCATTCTTCCTCTCTGAGATCATTATTATTTCCCGTCACTTTTGCTTCAGAGATCATTTGCCACCTCACAAGTTTTTACTTATAAAATGAAGTTATAGATGATGAGATTTTGGGATTGGGAGGTATTTGTTTTTCATTCATTAAGGGCCAGTTTTGAAAGATACTGCTCTAAAAATCTGTTTTGTTCTGAAAAGAGTATGTCCTGCTATTAAATAGTTTATAAGACAAGGTGTATTTTCTTCTTTTTGAGGACTGCTACTACTTCTTTATATCCCACAATATGTAGATAACACCTGTGGTAGAGTTATTAGCAGAATGTAATAGATCATCAGCAGCAGTAGCTTCTTTTTCCATAGCACTGTCTTGGGAATGCCTTCAATCCTGAAGAGTATTGAGAATGCCTGGTATGCGTGCGTAGGGATTATAAAGGTAGCACAAAGCTGATATATTTACGTATTTGCCTAGATACAAAGAACTAGCACATTTCATTTGAAACTTGGAGAAAATCTTTTATGTCTTCAGCAATGTTCATCAACACATAAAGCTACAACACTCCTAATCTGTGTGTCTGAATACTCAGCTTGTTAAAATGTGATGGTGCCAGTGAGCATACCAGTGCTTAGTCTGTGTGTGTGCCTGAAGGGTGTGGGATACAAGAGCAAATTATTTCCATGGGAAATTCTCTTCAATCAATGCCTTTTTGGTTGCATAAAAGAAAATAAAACAGACCCTGAAATGTGAGGGTTACATTTAAAATGCTGCCCAGGACTTCTGCTATGTCTGTTATCATGTCCAAGAAAGAACAGAAAACCACTTTGAGCTTCAATTCTGCTTACTGTAGAGAATGGACAAAGAGAATCCAACCATTTGACTTCATACTCAAACATTTCTTGAACAAAAATATTGATGCACAAAGGAATACGTTTCAAGGTATTAATCACTATGATGCTCAAAAGCTTGTTTGGATAGTTATTCAAGTAAACACTGAAGTACTCAGAATCAAACAAAATATGCACTGGAGCTCCATGGCATTATTTAAATAGCTCAGAGGGGTTTTATTTAAAAGGGAGTGAGTCACTGCTGAATATTAAAGAAACATGCTATTTAAGTCACCAGTGCGTAGAGGGGCTCCTGTCATTAGCATTTTGTTTCTTGACACTAATTTATAGCGCAGTGTAGTACTGCATCAAATCATTGTCGAACAGATAATGCCAATGCTCCATTCAGAGCTTTCCCATCAGCTGAAAAATGACAGATAACAAGATTGCATTTGCCCAAATAAAGAAATGCATCTGTTAAAGTCTTAAATGACTTTTTGCATGGGGTGTTCTTCAATTAAGAAAAATCAGGCAAGCTATGGCTATGTGCTGGAAGGAATCTTCACATACTGAAATATGTAGAAGGAGAGAGTAAAACTATTCATTACCCAGGGAAATGAAAACCATTTCACCATAGGCTCCTGTGATTCAGCAGTACTCACCAAAATATATTCCACAGGTCTAACAAACTAGACATTATCAGAACTGATTCCACAAAGAAGAACGATGAACACTATGTATCTGGAGTCAAAGCCACACCAACCTGAGTAGAGAAGTATCTGGACGTCCTGCTTCCAGTTATCTTACCTGTTAATTTCATAGGGATAAGGAAGGCTATAAATAAATAAAACAAATCTTACCTTAAGGTCCCAGAAACTTATTGTCATCTATGCTGCACAGCCTCTTTGCAAGACTCCAAAATACAGGGCTAATTTATCTTCTTCTCATTCTCCTATAACTCTATCCCCCAGGGTGAGATAAAGACCATTTCTGCTACCAGAGCTGCTACTATGATATTTCTAGACAGGAATGCACACTAAAAAGTCTCAGTGATGCTACCTTGCCTGGGAGACAAACCAGATGTTCCAAGCTTTCTCTTACCTTTCCTCCTAAGAAGTTTGTCTACCACTGTGTGATTGCAGAATTGGGCACTATTCTGTATACATCTGCAAAACTGATAGGACTGACAGCTTTCATTCAGGAGTAGGGATCCCTTGCTATAGTGAGCCAACACTCACCCTCAGGTGAACCGTAGGATTTTTAATGTATAATCATTATTATTCTGTGTTACCTTAGACAAAGAACCAGGTCTCATTTGAGAGCATTTTTCTCGCTCTCAAGCACTGGTACAGTAACAGCAGCTTAAGGGTCAAAGTGTCTGCCTTGCACACGCATCAGAAAAAGCATTCAGGTATCCAGGCTCACATGCTGTTAAATGCTATTCCCTGTCTCCTAAGAGGAAAACATGATAAGCAAGGTAGATTTTTCCATTAGACTGGATTCAGCACTGGACCACCAACAGCTATAATGAGTGTTTACATCACACAGTCCCAAACTGTGCCATAATGAAATATTTTGGAAACAGGTGTCTACCATCACACTATGTGCTTTGTTTTCAGCAAGGAACAGCTGATTTTCCTCCTTATCAATTTCCTCCCTTTTTCTCTCAGATGACAGACTGTATCTGTTTTGTTACAATTCAAACAGGAGCTCTTTTGATCCATAAAACACAAAAAATACTCTTGGCTCAGCCAAGCTGACATTCATGGTTTAAAAATGCTGCAGTCTAAATATTATATAATATATCAGCACATCACGTCTCAGAATCAAAGCCTTGAAATGAGATTTTTCATAAGCCTGATTGAAATTTCTCCCCAAAAACCCACCTTTTGTTTTTATTTCTCAGGATGTTTTTGAAACATTCCTTCGCATTCTGAATCTGATTGAAATGCATTTAAAACACTGACAATCAAGTAAACCAAAATTCTCAAGCTTGAACTAACTTGAGCAATCTCAGCTGTTGCAGTTTCTCTGAGGTTGACTATCACTGTGTCGCATTAGCAGGAAAGCTCTACAAAACACTGCACTTCCAGACAAATTGGAATCCCCATCAGAACAAACCTCTGCCATTGTTACACGCAGCATGCTAAGGGTCTCCCAGATGCATTCCATGCAGATTTTGACTAGTTGAAAGCCACATCCATGAACAAGTGGATAGATTTAAAGCCATGGCCATCAAGATGTGATCAAATGCTTTTAAAATACGTGTGTGCATTATCAGCATGAGGACTGTAGATGCAAATGTCGACATTCAAATTCCCTGTGCTTCAGGAAGATAAGATGCCTAAGAGATGAAACAGGGCTGTTATTTGTCTGGACCTTTAAGTCCTGTAAAGAAGACAAAGTACAAGAAAAACTGAGGGAATTCTGTGGGAAGCTGAAGCTGGCTCACATTGCTCATGTGTACACCATTGAGAAAGATACTGATAGTGAGTTTCTGCCACAGCATATTCCTTTGGGACATATTTCTTTATAGTACAAGTGCCAATTTTGTCTTCATTTATATGCAGCTTGAACAATTTTTTTTGACACATTTTGAATGATGGTGAAAGAACACAACACTTCTCTTTCAAACTGATTTGTAAAAACTTTTTGCTTACCAGACTTTCCCAGGGCATGGCTTATAGGTTCATACTCACAATTTGCACAACCAAAGGGCTGAGATACTCTTGTTGATCTGACGGGTCATATAGCATGCTAAGACAACATCAGGTCCATCATGCCCAGTGCCTGGCAAAATAAAGCTTTTCCAATCCACAGAATAACAGTCATAGACTTTGTAAAAATCATTGGTTCTTCAGTTTCTGCAGGTGGTTGCACTGGCTTACTCATAGAAACATGAAACCTCATATAGAAGAACTAACCTCATGAGCTCAAGACTCGTGTATCACCTCTTACACAGTTCTATAAACAGCCTGTAAATTATGCCAGCATGGATTGCCTTCCTACTGCAGCCTGGTGGAACCATCCTGTCTTCTATAAAATAAGCATTAACTGGAAAAGGCAGAGAGTGACTTTCTAGCCTGCTCAAAACAACAATGATTTTTAATGTCAGACAATGCCGGAGGATTGATTACAGCCTGGGTCTCTTGTACCACATGAGTGCCACATCCATCAGGCTTTTATATTACCTGCACACTAAAAGACCTTTAAAATTCTGGTTTTATTTTACTGTCATTAAAAAAAAAAAAAAAAAGCATTATTTGAAATCCTGAAATTTGTAGAATAAACAAATAATTTATTGGTAACTTTAAGGTTTTTAAATCAACTCTTCTGTGTATGGAGAGATAGCCAGGAGATTATTGAAGATAGTGAATTAGGAGAACTAATGCTTAAGAAGTTACATTATAGAAATGATCAGCATCATTCCTGAATCGTAGCAATGACCAGCTTTTCACCATTGCTCATCCCAGTGTAATAAAACCCAAAATGTGAAATTGTTGCACGAATCAGGACCAGAGATTACTCTAAGGCAAAAGAGATCACTGATAAATCATCATCTGCCAAAAAATAATGTTAATTTTTACAGATTCTGTTTAAGGGGCCATCAACTATAAATTGAACTAAAGTGCTTAGATGGCTTTGTACTATGAGGTAATGGAAAAACACTGAGGATTAAGCTTATACGTTTCAAGTCATGCCATCACAGCAGGTAATGATTTGCACGAGGTGAAGGTTTGGCTCACTGGTTATTGTTCTTATTTTAAAAACCAAAATCTAGCCATAGTAACACCAGATATCTGTTTGCTTTGCAGCCTTGCTAGGAAAAGGTAGTGATGCATGCAGGAAAAAATATTTGACTCTTCAGAAGTCATTAACCTTTTGATTAGTCTACATTTATTAATGAATTGGTTCCCAAATGGATCATTTAGAGCTATTTTAACCTAACATGCTACAAAAATTTAGACGGAGAGATTTCTGAATGCTTTGAGTCCTTCATTTTTCCCTAAACAATTTAGTTTTGGTGTCTTTTTGGACAAACTTGATGCTGTGATTAATCAAACTTCAAGTACTTTGAAATTAATGAAGAACATTTTATGAAACTCAGTGAAAGGTATTAGATCTTAAAGATTTGATAAACTGCTGCTAAAACATTCCATCTGTATAATGAATTAATGATGAATGCCCTGATTACAATGGGTTTTAATTTCTGTACACTGCTAGAGTTGTTGTTTTGAATTCTCCCCTCAAATTTAATTAAAATACTGATTGGTAGATTGATTGATTGATAGAAGTTGTTTGGCTGCATTAGCCATGCATATGAATTAAAGCCTAATTTTGGGAAATATTTATATTGTTAAGAAAGCATTCCCATAATTCTGAACTAAATATCACAGTTGAACTGTGCAAACCAAATTATATTGTAAACAGTTCCTTGCGTATTGTTACACAAATATGCTCAAAATTGCAAAAGAAGCAATCTTGCTAGTGTACTGCAAAAAAGAAAAGAACAGTGAAGATGGGACCCAGCAGCTGGATATTTTTTTAGGGGAAAAAATACCTGAGCAGGAGTTTTCTGTTTTTGACAACATTGTTTGCCCCTTCTACCTTTTTTCAACTTCAAGCTTGTCTTCCAAAATTCTGCTGACAAATTAATGTCACCAAATACTCTAAACATCAAGGTCCTTATTGGTCATGCTGAAAAACACCCAAACAAGTTACACCTATGGTCTCTTGTCCATTAGCGAAGATGTTGTGCAATAGGATGAGAGGTGGTAAAGGTTTTGAAGTAAGAGAGGGGAAATTTAGGCAGGATGTGAGTTAAAAATTGCTTACAGTGAGGGTGGTAAAACACTTGCACAGGCTGCCCAGGGATGTGGTGAATGCACCATCCCTGGAGATATTCAAGGCCAGGCTGGATGTGGATCTGGGCAACCTGATCTAGTTGAAGATGTCCATACTCATTGCAAGAGGGGTGAACTAGATGAGCTTTGAGGGTCCCTTCCTCCCTTCTGACCCAAACTGTTCTATGATTCTATGAAGGCCCTGTTGAGACTACCATCTGAAATGAGCACAGGCTTGCCTACCAAGGGAACTTCTGGTTCTTTCCAAACTAAACTTTGATATGAACTGAAATTGTAATCAATTTGACAGACAGAAAACTAGGCCATCCACTGTTTTTCCAAGATCCAAACAAGACATGAGCCAGTCTGCCACTATGGAAATACATGTATGAACTATAAGGAATGTTATGGGTACTTGAGTACTGAAAGTTAGTGTGGATGGGTAGAAGAGCCAGAATTTCAGCTGCCTTGGAACTGCATCTGGTTACACATGGGTCTTATTAATAACTGTGAATGCAATTCAAGGCAGATATCTGTTAAAATACATAAACACAAAATCTCTTGTTATAGCATTATACATTGAAGTGATTGATAATTTCTAATTATACACAGGCAAAAAAACAAATGCCATTTTGCAGTCCACTCTCTAGTAAGGAAATAGCAGAAATAGGTTAAAAATCTAATGAAAAAGCTTTAGAATTAATATGTTAAAACATATAGCATAAGAGAGCCCAGTAATAAAAAGCATTGGAAAGGAGAAACTTCTTTCTTTTAACTCAGAAAAACTGAGGAACATCATATTAAGCTCAATTCCAGGATAATGCACTGCAAAGAAGGATCCATCTATCCATTTCATAAACTTACAGAAGTTTCTACCATTTAAAATGCTTCAGAGAAAATGAGGTGCAGCTTTTTTTTTCAACATAATGAAGGAAGCAATGAATTAAGTTATGAGATCTTCCTATGGCATCTTTTATTATATATGCATAAAGAAAAGAGAAGAGATGTTCAACATAGTGAACAGAATGGGCTGAACAAGTCTTGTGTAAAAAAGACCCTATTTACAAAACTCTTATACAGTGGTTTGTCCAGCATTTTAGAAACACTATTTCTGGAAGAGGGTAATTAAACATGCTGGTAATACTTTGCTATTTGTCTAATCTTCCCTAGAACAAGTATAAGGCTTTGTATATCATTCCATCAAAACCATCATTTTAATTCACCAGCTGCAATCATATATGACCACTTGATTATGCTGCACTTGAAAACAAAAATTGTGAGTTTGCTAGCTGAAATTATACTGTCAATCAGTGCTTATTTGGTGATTTATTTTCTTTTAAGGAACAAAATTTGCCATGCTTAATAATATATTCTTTATTTTTGCCATTATATAAGTGAGAAAATGTCAGACAATAAGCTGAGACACCTCTAAAAGTATCTGGTGCAAAGTGGCACAATGTCAAGATAGCATGACCAATCTAACAAAACTTGTTTTCAAGAACACGGTATGTTTGTAGTTCAAAGCAGCCCCTAGTGACAACACTAAACATTTTTTGTATTTCATATTTTACCATTTATGCTCAAATATTCATGCATATACAGCCTTACCAAATCTAAAGGTCAGCCTTAACTCTACTGCTAGGAAATGCAAGTTCTTCGCCATCTCTTAGAATCAAGACCAAGTAATATTGCAGATGAAAAATACTACCTGAATGTAAAATATTACAATTAAAATATATAACTGGACCTGGAAAGGTGGATAGCTTTTTAACATTAAGAAATCTGTCCAAGTGCCAGTTAAAAGCACATCGGAAAGAATATTAAAATGATGGAAAGCAAAAAGACAGTATTTCGTCAATACACTATAAATCTTTCTGAATGCCCTTAGAAGTCATGAGCACAACTGGGTCTTACCCTAATATGAAGTCAGGGGGACCATGTTCTAAAGTGTGAGTATATTCTAATAAAGCCCATACCTCTGGTCAGTACAGAGGCACACACCTTCACTGGGTGAGAAAAAAAATAGAGATCTACTCATTAAAACTGGTTTCTCCAGCATTGTAGTGGATCACTGTTGGTCTCATTGAGGATGATGATCCCCATATTTCCTCTTCTTTTCCCATAGCATCCATTAATTTTGGTCTACAAAAGGAGTTTTGCTGGAAGGTGAAGGCAAGGAAATGGTCTAACAAAAAAACCTTCAAACCTGAGTACTCACGCTGGTGCTTCCTGTCGTTTACCACATGTACCTCAAGTTCATTAAAACACAAGGCAGTACAGGCATGCTTTCTCTCAGCCCAGGGCTATGTTTCTTTCTCTACTGATACTCTCTGGAGAGTGCAGAGCATCTATAATACATAGCTATGTTACTCTGTGAGGCTTTGGCAAATGGATAAGCACTATAGTGATCGAATTACTTGGAATTACTTAGCAAATTTCCTGCCACTGATCAACACTTATAAAATATATTTGCATGCATCTTTAAGTGTTTTTCTTAAGACGACTCAAACCTGTGCAAAAAAACTGGCAGAGCCCACAATGTCATAGAATCATAGAACAGTTAGGGTTGGAAAAGACCTTAAGATCATCCAGTTCCAACCCCCCTGCACTGGGCAGGGACACCTCACACTAAACCATATCACCTAAGGCAGTGTCCAACCTGGCCTTGAACACCACCAGCAATGGAGCATTCACAACTTCCCTGGGCAACCCATTCCAGTGCCTCTCCACCCTTACACTAAAGAATTTCTTCCTCATATCCAATCTAAACTTCCCCTGTTTAAGTTTGAACCCGTTACTCCTTGTCCTGTCACTACAGTCCCTAATGAAGAGTCCCTCTCCAGCATCCCTATAGGTCCCCTTCAGATACTGGGAGGCTGCTATGAGGTCTCCACAGTCTTCTCTTCTCCAGACTGGACAGCTCCAACTTTCTCATCCTATCTTCATACAGGAGGTGCTCCAGTCCCCTGATCATCCTCATGGCCTCCTCTGGATTTGCTCCAAAAGTTCCATGTCCTTTTTATGCTGAGGACACCAGAACTGCACACAGTACTCCAAGTGAGGTCTCACAGAGCAGAGTAGAGGGGCAGGATCATCTTCTTTGACCTGCTGATCACACTTCTTTTGATGCAGCCCAGGATACAGCTGGCTTTCTGGGCTGCAAGAGCACACTGCATCCATCAGCCAACACCCCCAAGTCCTTCTGCGCAGGCCTGCTCTGAATCTCTTCTCTGCCCAACCTGGAGCTGTGCCTGGGATTGCTCCAACCCCAGTGTAGGACCTCACCCTTGTTTGCTCCCCATGCTACGACATTTGTATAGAGGCTTCTGAGCCGAGCTCCAATTTGAGCCGGCTCACTGGCTGGAGTAGATGAAATATCTCTGCATTGTTCTGAATGCTTACTGTATTTGCTGGCAAGTGACTGGGTGTGTTGGGATGGAACGACGCCCCCCTCCCCCAGCACATCAGTTTAAAGCCTCCCTGACCAGTCTGGCAAGCCTTCTACCAAATCCACTCTTCCCTTTCTATGTCAGACCAGCTCCACCAGCCTCCAGTAGACCCAGCCTACTAAATGCAGCCCCATGTTCAAGGTACCCAATCCCCTGACTATAGCACCACCCTTTCTAACCATTTATTAACCTGACCAGTCCTCCTCGCCTTTTTAGGGTCCTGCCCTGTATCCTGGAGAATTGAGGAAAAGACAATCTGAGCTCCAGAGCCCCTG